>JBBMOI010000013.1:20667500-20750000 GCA_038088405.1 Porites divaricata
ATGTGCACCCCGTGCGTAAAACGTGCAACTGGTACACGGTTGCGACAGTGTAGCTCTTTGACGAATTTTGTCTTCGTTTTATTTCCGAGTTCAGCGCGGGCAATTTAACTGGAGAGTTAAAGAAATTTCTTGTATGACTATCGTCTATCAATGCATGCGGGAACTATAAAAATGTGACTGTATTTTGTTTATTTTGTAGTCAGTATACATATCTAACATTAACATTTGCACCTGAAACGTAAAAATAATTAACATGCTAATCGTAAAAATTGTCCATAAGAGATACTCTTTATTATGATCCCATTAAATTCGGAGAATAATTCATATCCTTTTCTCTTTGGCATAAAATGATTGTATGTTTGATAATTTATAATGATTACCAATTTTACGGGTCAAAATTTTGTTCTTACTGAAAATTGTTGCTCATAGTTCCGGCTTATTGATATGGGTGTAGAACTACCCTCAAAACAAGACATGTTTTGTTTTGGAATTTTGTGCGGTGATGGTAGATATAGGAGAATACAAGACGCAAGCTAACCCAGCAGCCTGAAACATATTAATCTAGGTACTTCAAAAAGCAATTCTCAACACAGTGGTTTCTCAGACACAGATTTTACTGATGCGTATACGTAGCAAAACACACAATAAAAACGAGCTTATTAACATTCAAGATTGAAATGAACTTGTTTCTAACATGTTGCAAGCGATTTGAAGACGACACGTATCCAGTCTTAGACTGAATAATGTTCTTTAACTCACCACTTTTCTGTTGTTTTTCATTCGGTCTCGAATTCGATCGGTGCGAAAATTAACGACGCGGCCTTTATTCACACGATAGTTTCGAAATAAGATAGCGTTCAATTTTTGAAGAATTTTTTAACCCTTTACTCTCTTAACAAACTCAGCAAGGAATTTCGGTAAGGTAAGTACTTATTTTTTCAAAAAATACCAGTGACTACTGGAATTATTTGTCCTCTATTTTGATTCGTTCTTCATAATCCTTAGGAACTCGTATATAGTGCTTTGAATCGTGTTGATTGCAATTGCAGACTGGAAACCGAAATTAAAGTTAAGTGAAAAAATGGAAAAAAGTCTTTCAAAATAACTGCCAATGATTTTCATGGGAAGATCGATGAGGGAAATCGTTCCGTTCTTTAAACTCTGACAAAACTATACTGATTTTGTTTCGGATTTTGTTACTCTCAGGAAAACGAATATCAAACAGCATAACCTGCAAATTAAATAACGTTCAGTTGTCCCTGATTTATGAAACGCAGCGAAGCATTTGTCTGAATAGCCTATTAATTAGTTCTCAAAAAATGTGCAAAGTGTTATCTCTCTTACACCGATATAAAAGCCCCATTTCGACTGACTGAATCTCGATCTCAAAAACTTATATTTTAGTTATTTGGAAATCAAAAGGTATTTTTAGATCAGTTGGAAAATCACTTTTACTTTTTTCTTTAGATTATCCATCATGTCAGGAAAGAGGCTAGCTGTATTCCTTCTTCTGATCTTGGTGATAGAAATGACGCTGTTTCCTGAAACTGATGCTTGGAGACGACGACGAAGAAGAAGGTACCGACCGCCACCGCCGCCGCCACCACCAACAACAACAAAGCCGCCACCGTCTTGTGACTCCTCAATACCGTTCCCCAGTGTTGTTTGGCACAATAAGTGGAAAACATCATTTGGAGCTGAATGCCCCAGAGGTAGGCGCTTTTAGCGACACACGAGCCACGTTGTACCGGATTCGATGCAGATACAGATTTTGGTGACCGCATTTGAACTAAAATTAATAGTACACTAGAAAAACGGCAGCCTCGCGTGGGGAAAGCTCATCAGATCGTAGTGTACATCCTTAAAAAGTGGTCAAGACTTTTAGTCGTTACGACTAAAAAATAGGGAAACTTTAAGTAATATCACCCTGTAAGTAGAGATCGCTTATTAAGACTCGTGTCATGTCTCCCACAGCCTATGGAAAGGCTCTCTTTTTGAGAAAAGGCAGCGAAAAATCTTTTTTTTTTACTTCAATACCAATACGAATGTTTAACTGGAACGCGACTGATTAGGATCACCTATTTGTTTTAAACACCAGATTTATCCTAAGAAGACATAGGACCTTAATATGTTTTTATTAATTTGACATACAAATGGAAATTGAAATTTAATCGTAGTCGCATAAAAGCAATAACATTACAAACGTTGCATACATGTGTATTTATCGGTAAAAGCATCACTCCTTTTTCAGGACCTTAAGAAACATCGGGCGATCGTAGGATGACATTCACCGGCAGGCAAAAAGATTTTTACTGAAGCGAACCTTCTGATTCCGATTGCAGGGCATTTGCTGAGCCAGTGGTTCAGTGTTTATCGAGAGTGCCAAAAAGACCGCATTTTTAACTTCAAATGCCGTCCCTTCCGTAAAGAGGATATCCCTAACTGTCACTGGACTTCAGAGTCAGCTGTTAAAAAAGATATTGTGAATGTCCAATGCCCTCACAACGGCTTCATCAATGGAATGCGTTTTATCTTTGATAACGCCTCGAGCGACCGAAGGTACTACACGTGTCTCAATATAATACAAACCATAACCACTACATCCAAAACACCGCTACTTCCTTCGCAATCTGAGGACTGAAGATTTGTTCAGTTTTTCTCGAGGATAACGACATTTACTTGGTAAAAATATCTAGAAACAAGAAAGAGAAAAAGAAAAGTGTACTACTCATTTAATATAACGAATTCCATCTTAGGCTTGAATATGAAAAGCTGGTTCTTTCTCCTCAAGAACCACTGAAAACTAGGCATCTCGTTGACAACCTCACAAACCTTGTGTGTGCATACAATACTAGCCTCTCATACAGATGTTCTTTTTGACTCGTCAAGCAAGAAACACGCGAAGTTAAATGTTACTAATTTTTTTATGTTTTTTGAAGGCAAAATTTTCAGGCTGCTAAAAAAGTTATTTATATTTAAGTTTATAACTTATTCTATATTACTGCTTGTGTACTAAGAGGAGATTGCACTCCTTTACAATTTTACTTGTGACATTTATAATTCAGGGTTTCTTTCAAGTGCTGCATTACCAGTCAGTTCAAGCACCGTCGCTGTGGAATCACCCCGTATATGAACACGTTCGGCGGGCTGTTGAATTATGTAGTTCCTTGTCGTTACAGGCTGGTTGGAATAAGCAACCATTATTCTTCCAGGTTAGTTAGGAAATTAATGGGTCTTATAGTGTAAAGACTAAGAAATTCATAAGTTAACCTGGTTCCTTCTCACCAAAAAGCCAGGCAAAGTACTAAAAATAAAATGTGTACTTAAAGGGGCTATGTCACGAGGATATTGCTGTTTTAGGAAACTGCCCACCTACCCCTCCCCTAAGCAAACATTAACACCTACTTCTCTTTTAGAGCAAAATGTTGATTTAGGGGAGGGGTAGTTTAGTAAATAGCCCCTTTAATCATCAAACACATTTGCAGTCGCAGACAAATAGCCGAGAATATGGTAGTCTAATAAATAAGGTAATAATTCCTGACAAGTTCCTCCCTCTTTTCAATGTATTATTCGAGGCTACAATCTTAGGTAAAATAGACAAAAATTTTGACCAACCCCCTCCCCACAAATCAAGGATAAAATAAAGCGTTTTGGCCTTTGTGCAGCTTAATCCTTTATTTAGGGGAAAAGTGGGGTTTGCTTTTCCATTTTATTCTGTAAGATTGTAGATTTCCTCCGTAGTAATATCTTTGGTATTGTCCGCCGTTTTATTTGGTGGGATTTCATTTAATATTAAGTGGAAGTATCAACGAGGATGAGTAGCGATCTTTACATTTTCTCAAATTATTAAGCTTCAATCTTGTTTTTGAGAACTCTTCGTGCTCGAGTAAAATTATGCTGAAACTGAATGGCGCCAACAATTCTGCAGTTTCAGTTTTCAAACGCGGAGAACGTTTCGTCTACAGACCTTCAAATAAATTCCGTGACAGTATATTGGTAATATACTAACGAGAGTCAGCGCTTGGTCATGTGTTTTAGTTATTTTGTTTATTTTCGTCAATTATGAGTTGCAAACTTCACATAAACCTGAGCATATTATATTTTCCTTCCATTATCCTAATTATCCTTTCTTCTTTCCAGTAACAGTGACCGTCGCTGGAGGTTTATAATCTGTAGAAAATGAACCTCAGAAGTGCAAAGGATAAGAGCTGGGCATAGAGGAGAAAGACACATGCTGATATAGTGATCTTAGTTGTTATAGGCTTTATGCTGTCGTTAAGAGAAAGAACGTAGAAAGTGTTTTTTGGAAGGATCAATTCCGTGAGGATTCTGGTAGCCTGTTGAGCAAACTCCCCGGGGCACTCTCCGGGAGAGCTCGCTCACAGGCTAGGATTCTGGAAGCAATGCGCAAACCTCATTTAGAAGTTAGAATAAAATTAAGCATGGGGCATAAATGGTTGCAGAAACATAAAAGGATTAAAGACATAAAAGAAACTGGGGACTTCCTATCAGTACAAACAGCATAATCCACAAGCAATCTTTTTCTAAGGGTTTGGTGCCCTTAAAACATCACAAAGAAAGTCATGGACAACTTACGGGGCTCATTCAATTTTTGGTTAAAAACAAAAAGGATTTTTTTGTAAGATGATGAATTGGCTCAGGGAAATACCTAAAGGATACACGTATTTTTTAAAAAAAATAATTTTTAGCTTGATTGAAGCTCTCTGCCGTGGTCAACTGCAAACTCCGTAACATGACAATGTCCAGAGTCTGCCTGTATGGAACTTCGTTGAGTGCCCGCCCCCCCCCCCCCCCCCCCCCCCCAAGCACAAACTATAGTCACCCAGAGTAATCAAATGTAACTGTTGTAGTACGACCTCAGACGGTCACGCTTTGCAATTCGTAATAAAACCTTTGCACAGATAAAGATTTGTGTGCTTTTATTCTGAGTGCAAAAGCCTTTCCACCCTTTGCTGCTTTCATGATGAATGACACAAAATGGGTGTGGGTCCCAGCCTAACAGAAGAATAGAAAAATACCAAAGTCAACACGACTACAAAATATTCCACTGAAGCATGCACCCTCTAATCAGAAAATGATTTTGAACAACTTTATTGACTTTATCTTCGACATGAAGATTTCAGTGCCAAAACAATCAATATAACAACAAATGAAATAAAGTAAAATAAACGTTAAATAAGAGACAAAGGAACAACGACTATATGTTGAATATCAACATAGAAAATTACTCGGCTAAGTACGGCTTCTACGCTACTCGTATGTTAAGGTTAAATCAGAGTTCGGATTTATAACAATTTAGAATATTTTCAATATAAGAGGCACTGAGATTTATGATATTTTCATCGCACATAGACATGATATATAAAAAGAGTGCCTTGCAAGACATATTCGTAAAATTACTGTTTATCGAGTATAGGCTCTCCAAAGTACCCCTTATATGAGAAAGTGATGAATGATTACCTTTCCACAAATAGTGGAATTCATCACCAATTTCCGATCTATTACAAAGGGGACAAAGTCTCTCAGCTCTGGGTATCAGTGTAAACATCTGTTAAAAGGCTAGCTCGATAAAGAACTTCAGTGAGGTTAATTTTATACCTTCCCACTGAACGTTCTTATGCCATATTTTGTGCTCCTCTATATCTCCTATTGGCTTCACCTTTGGTGATACTTTTAATGGTCTACAAGCCTCACCAATAATAGGTGTTTAAGGGGTGGTGACATGAACAGCAGTAGATCTCCAAATCAAAATACACGTACATTAAGGTTAAATGAAAGGGGGAAAACAGACCTTCAAACACACACAAAAATAAACACACAAGTTTCAGTCTATCAAGGGCTCTATTACAAGCTGGACACTTGTTAGAGCAATGACAAATTATATTAGCGTTTTCCTCCAACACGTGGGGCCTTTGTTTGCACTGGTTTGGCTGCCTTCTGCTTTTGTCGCACAGGCTGCTGTTGCTGTGCCTGTAGGAGATAAAACAGTTTGCTAATGAGTGACAAGTTTCTCCCAATAACACAAACACCATCAAGAAGGCCACAGCAACAAGAACTAAGCAACTTTCAACCTCTTAACTCTATTAGCCCGAGAAAATAGCCCACATTTCTCCACGTCATCGCTGGCGTCCCTGCAAATTAATGACATCTGAGGAATGGGTAAAGAAATACCGTACTGATGGTGTATAACTGCCCACACCAGGGTAGTCCTCTAGTCCTCTGGGCCGGGTTGTTCGAAGCTGGGTTAAGATAACCCAGGGCTAGTGCGAAATTTGAACTCAAATATGAGAGCTTAAAAAGCAAATTTATTTTAATTCTCTTTGCCTACAATTTGATGATTGGATAATCTAAAAAGAATAGAGAAAATTATCCGAGAAACTACTTTTGATAACAAGAAAAAGAAACCCAGGTTAAAATTTAGCCCCAGGTTAGCGCTAACCGGCTTTCGAACAACTGGGCCCTGATTGCTTGAAGAAACTTTCCCTGGCGACATGACTAATCAGAAGTATTACCCAAATCTGTGTAGTGAAAGGTCACCAATATGGAATTTCTGCGTTTGTTCCTCAGAAGTCAAACTCATTTCGAAGTTGGTGTAGTGAAATGTTGACTGTTTTCTCAAGCTACTTTAATACACAGATTTAGCCACGGCGAAAAGCGAAGTTCTCGTCAATAGAGTGATTTTACTTAACCCGAGAAATAGGTAATAGTCAGAATACTACGCACTATTATGCACTAACTCCATTGTTTTCTTTTGTTTCCTTGTAGCTATTTTGCAGTGGTTGTTAGTAACTGTTTCACGGGTCAAGTAAAATCATCCTATACTTATGGCTTACTCAAACCAAAACTCGTGTAATGCTAAACAGCGACAACAACGAGAAGGGCAAAAAATCAATAGGTCTAATTAGCCAAAAATAAGAAACCTTTGCACTTGTAGCACACTTTTTTTGTACATTTCTTGGCCGTTGTTTTGCACGACTGCAATGTGAAACTTCCTATGCAGGAAATGTCGTATGACTTACTGTTCGCCTTTTTTTCACTGCCGCTCATTCTCACCTTGGTGGCCACTAGCATTTCTCATTTTCTCACCGCTGCGATAAAGTTTTCATGTTTTCCTTCCAACAAAATTCGTCTCTTTTGTTTTCATTCTCTCGCTCTAGCTCTTTCTCTGTATCCTTGTCAGTGTAGACATTAAAATCTAAACAACAACAAAAAGACTCGGCTTTGTTGTTGTTGTTGTTTTTTTCTCTAAAAGTCCGGGTGGCCATGCGATTTAATTGACCACTCCAGAAAATACCATAGCATACCATAATGCTCTTTGTTTGTCACCCCAAATTTTGCATAAGCATTGTTTTAAGTTTCTCTTGGGGCCATTTTTACTTCCATGAGAAACTGAAACAATGCTTATGCAAAATTTTGAGGTGACAATCAAAGAGCATTATGGTATGTTATGGTATTTTCTGGAGTGGTCAATTCCAAAACGAGCAGGTGCTTGAAATGCAAAATGTCACCCTAGCTTACATGAATGGGTGGATGTACGTACATGTACCGTACAGACGATTTTGCCAGTGATCAGAACCATGATTTCGTAAATGCATAGATAACCAAATTTTCATATCCATTGTGCTCTGTTGAACGCGAGAGCTCCGCTACTATGGGAACTTTTTGGTCACCTTGCAAACAGAGGAGTGTAAACCTTGTAGAGAGTTGGAAACTGAGTATGGGGAGGCATAGCCGAAAGTGCAATGCAGTAATTTAGCAGCTTCTCGTAAGGTCTCTCCTAATTGGTCACTGTAAACAATGACATGTCATTCTTCCCATTGTTTTAGTATTGTTTGGGGTTAGGGAAACGCACCATTGGTGACTTCTCTTCCGAGCAGCTGCTACATCCGTGCAATGTGAAACTAATTTTGTGTAGAAATGGGTGAAACATTTTAGTTTTTGAAAATGCTCATCCATGACACAAAAACTGACGCAATCAAAATATGTCAATAAAACAGAAATTAAAATAATGATGTGGCTGGTTCTGGAAGTCGGATTTCTTGCTTTGGTCCCACAGGAAAAACTTTCTCTTAGCCATACAATAAACTCTATGCATCAGTCAATTCCAGCTGTGCCGTTATTCCTTTGACTAAGAAACACACCTGCACCTGAACTTGACAAGTTTCTTTGCCCCGGCATTTGCAGTTTTCTTTTGGAGACCAATGAAAGAAAGATGGAAGTAACTTGTATAGCAAGATACAGTTAGTAGAGTTCAAGACTTCAGTGTCGCATAAGCGGGCTACAGGTTTTTGTCAAACCTACAGCGCTTCGTAATAGTTTTACTGAATAAACCTTTTCAACGTGGCCCATTTTAATTTTGATTTCACTTTCAAACCCTTTGTAATGTGCTTTTGTCTTTGTGAGCCTATAAAAACTTTAATTTTTTGATGCCTGTCAAATGACTGTCTTATCGCTTGTCCTGTACGGATTTGTGGTCCCCCACAGAAGACGCCATACAGTAAACAAGATATTAGCCTCGTTTTTTCTGTCCTTCTATTATGGATCCTCATTTTTTTTGATCGATTTATGGCCCACACGCTTCGCGCCTAGGACATAGACCTCTTTCATAATGGCGGCCTATTAATGTATTCTTTTACATGTATGATAATTAGCCTTTCTGACCTCATTCGAAAAAAAGTTTTTCTTTGTATTTTGCACATGCTAACGACGTTAGAAAGGCTAATTATCATATATATAAAAGAATATGTTAATAGGCCGCCATTATGAAACAGGTCTGTAAATTGACTTACAGCATGGACTTCAAAATTAGCTAATAAGAGCTATGTAATTTATGATGTATACATGACGTATTCAGTGAGAATATCAGTTTCTACATTACCTGCTTCTAAAAGGCTGTTAAGGAGAATTACAACAATTTTGTGGACATTGTCATTGTGCAGCAATGGGAAAATGTATGGACTGTCAGCTGGGTCAATAACTCGGTACTTTTAGCAGAGGTTCGCCTAAAGTTCCTTTAAATTACCTTGGCAATCCTCTTTTGTTGTTCCTCAGCCTTGGCTTTTTCTCGTGCAGCCCTTCAGGAAAAAAAAAGAAAAGATGTTAATATCTACTCTTGATCAACTGTCATTTTCTATATACATTCGTGTACTAAAACCTAACAGAACATTTTCTCTCAGGATTGAAAGGGCTAAACACAGTAGGCTTGGATAATTTTTGGAAGGACAAGTGCTAAAAAGAAAATCAATTACCTGATGGCTTGTTCACGCTGTGCTTTTCTTACTTCAGGCTTCTGGTTTCGCTTAGCCAAGATGTTTTCTAGAGTTGCACCCTGAACTGAACGCTGGAACTTGACATTACGCCTTGTTCGTTTCTTTGACACTTCCTCTGTAGTACCCTTTTTGTGTTTTCGCCGATAGAGAACAGTCCATGTGATCTTACGGGATTTCTGTGCATCAGAAGAGCCCTCTCTGACATTTCTTGTTTAGGAAGTTAAAGACCTGGAGAAAAACAAAGAAACTTTTGGTTAAAAATGACCCATGCGTCAGACAAAAATCAAGGCTGTTTTTTATTTCTCCACAAAATCGTATTGTGCACTTAACTTAGTTCTGAAATCCTAGCAAAGTACAACACTGTAGTCCTAGCAATGTGTATACACGGGAAGTTTGGAAAACACAAGAGGAGCGTTAGAGTTGCTCGAGGCGAAGCCGACTTCTTGAGTGCTCTTCAAACTTCCCAGTGCATCCATAACTCTATCTATGCACAGCTAAAAGCAGGAACCAATAATTTGTTTATAACATAGCTAACAAAAATGCTTGCTTTTTGACAAACTGCAAACGCGCGATACAGAAAAACAAACACTTCCATTCAGTTGGTTACAAACATGCCACAATCATCTAGTTTGAAAGAATTTTCTCTGTCTCAAACTGACAGTGGAAATTTGCTTGTATTCAGTAACGATCAATGTAAACAAAGCAAGAACAAAGTTAAAATACTCAAATGTTTGTTAGAAGGCATGGAGTATAGTAACTCCTTGAAACAAGGCTCGCGAAAAAGTTGAAGTTGTTGAGAAAGTTTCACGGCGTATCATAATTCAAGCGGGCAATCTTTCAAACTGGCTGACGTCAATTACAGGTGCAATACAGCAATTTTTGCAGCACCGTTATTGCGCAGTTATCTTGTTTTTCTATGGACGCATTTTATGACAATACATAATTGCTGCATTGTATTTTCTCAATTTATCTACGCTGTGGCGATGAACCAAATTTTAAAAGCTTAAATATTTTTACACGTTTCATATGCACTTAAAAATAAACATCTCTTACAGTTCGCAAGATTGAATTCGTATAAAAATACAAAGACTGGATTATCTGAAATTCAAGACAAACAACCGTTCGTTGGTCCTTTTTATCGCCTAAAACTTACACAAGCGCCGACGCAGTTGCCCTTTTGTAAATGGTTGCTGCCCTTTTCAACACACTTAAAAACCCGGACCTTTCATAACCTTATCTCTCTCCCTTACCACTACACTACCATACTTAAGTACCCACCGAAATTTCAAAAACTTTAAGCATATACACTAACAAACTGTCTTTCTTAATTGTTACGTCATAATAGGTGACCCTAGCCCTTTCCGTAAATTTTAACGAAAACTCAACTGGGGCATCAACCTCGTTCTTTCTAACAATATTTAAAAACATATTATTATTCACTCAAAATATTTCCCCGATTCTGATTGGCTAAAAGCACACGTTTTCTTCACCATAACCAGTTACTGATGACCAAATTTGGAAGAATGTTGTGTTTAGCTAGGAAATGACGTCAAAAATGCAGCGTTCTTGCAGGTTAATGCACCGTTAACCGAGAAGACCTGGGGACGAGGGCTGAGTTGTTTTGGTTGTGAACTTGAAAAATGGCGGACATTTCACTCGTTTCAAGAGTAAGAACTAAGCGAAAAAATAGCTAAAAGCATGGCAAGAACAGCAAGAAGACAACTCGAAGGGCGACATCTGCTATTTGGAGAATTTTCGAAACTGAACAACCCTAAACGTGCACTATCGAAAATGAACTTAACATCAAAGGATCGATGGAGGTAAGCATGTTTTAGCCATGTTTTTAAACTAGGAATGATTTTGAATAAATAGTAAAACAATTATTGAATTCGGCTTTCGTATCTTATGAAGAATTATGGAGATCTCGGAGAGTGTTATCTGCCTCAGCCTATACGGCCTTGATGGATAACACCCTCCTCGATCTCCATAATTCTTCATAAGATACTCAGCCTCATTCATTAATTAATTGTTAATTATATATTTGCCTTTTTGTAACTTATCCAGGGAATATAAAGGAAGGCCGTGCCTTCCGAAATATTGGTTAAAAGATAATATATTCCCGGCTGTAAAATCAGCCTTGCTTTTTGTCTTATATTTTCCCTTATTGCTGATTAGATCCTTTATTAGGATCCGGTCCTTCTTTTTTGTAAGCTGGTCCTTGCTTAAAAATTGAATACATCTACTATGACTGAAGGCTTGGTTACCAATGGTGGCATTGACTGATAAATTGACAAAGACTGTTTACAAAAGGGAAATAGGCAGTGCCGATGGTTAGTGCGAATTTTTGCTGTAAAGAGAATGGTTATTGATATTTTTCAAGAGAAATAAATTGTTTTCTCAAAAAGTTTAAGTTATGAATATTTTAAAAATGCTGGTTTTTTCTAAACTTGATTCTCCAGTCTCGAAACTCCATCCGTTTGAGCTTCGAGACACAAGATTTTAGTTTCGAGTCGAGACTGTCAACTTACTTTTAAGTGGAACTGTATGTCTTTCTTATGTCTGTCTCACACTAATTTTTTGTACCTTTCTCGTTCTGTAAACACTCGTCTGTCTCATCTTGACTAGCAGCCACCTGGCCACTTCAGTTTAAGATCTTATGATATGGCTCTGTATTCTGTAGTTGCTCCCTTAAATTTTGACTTTGACTTTTGGCAGTCAACTTACGATTCTTTTAAAAATTTGACAAACAACCAGGCATCTGACGATTATACTAACACAGCACATTTGTATGTTTTTATAAGCGGAAACTGAATATATTTCTATTGAAATATCATGCTTTATCAAAGAAATCAACATTTGTATTCATAATAACACTCTGTTGACTTGAAATCGGAATTTTCAAACTTCATCTTCGCTCTGAGGTTACACAATGTCTTCAGTGCTATTTTCTACTCCAAAGTGTCTTATTATTATACTCTGTCCTACAGAAAACAGATGCTAGCCTTGTTGCTAATTGGGGCATCCTAAAGCAAGCTCTTTGCACTTCGAAAAGACCTCACACGTGAGTAGCGAGGGCCACGTTGCTTGCCGCCCGCCGGTGGCACCCGCTCTCACTTCTCGCGCGTTAGAGAAACAAACTGAAAGAAACAAACAATTGTGCATGAAAACATTTGGAAAAAAAGTAACTGTGTTCAGTAGAACGGTGTTTTTTCATTGTAAGACAAAAAGAAAGGCTGATTTTACAGTCGGGAATATATTATCTTTTAACCAATATTTCGGAAGGCACGGCCTTCCTTCTTCAAGGTCTTACATATAATGAGACGTTACAATTTGAAAATAAGAAATAGCGTGCAATATGATACTATGATAGCAAGTGAACGTTGAAAACAAAAACCGTTGAAGAAGTGATTGAAATAAATTTGAAATATAAAAATATAAAAATAAATGATAACAAAGAGAAGAAATATAGACTGTATTACATTTCATCTTTCTTATTTATACCTAAAGGTTCAAGAGCTTTACCTCTCTCGATGAGGTATGCCTCTCTAGCTTTTCGTACACTGTCTCTATTAGACTTGGTAAGCTCTAGTGGGATGAGTGTGATGTCGTTAGCAGAGTGATCATTAGAACTTTTTGGTAGAAATTTTCTTTCCCGACACAAGCTCAACTGAAAAGGGTTTACTCCTACTTGGAGTTCGTTTTGTGCATTGTGCGTTCGTAAACACGTTTTCATTCACGAATTATTTGCTTTAAGCATTTTCCTGATCATGTCGCAGATGGGCGAAAGCTTTTAGAAATATAACAAAAGTCCAGTAGGTTTTAAAAGGCCTCCCTTGCAATTTGACCTTTGTGTTTATTCGTAAAGATGCTACTAAGGAACAACTTCAAAATGTACATTAGAAACACTGGTATGAAAAAAACGGAACGTGAGGTTTACAAAATTTTATATTGAGGTTTTCTTTATATCAGTGGGAGATGAAAAGGAAAAACATTTGTTGGCGTTTTTGAAAAGTAGTATATATTTAGGGTTCATCTCACGTTTTTTAATACCGGATGAAGCAAAAGGGAAACCTTCTCGGGAATCTCTTATATAACATATTATTGCAACCTTAAGTGTAATCAAAGTTCCTAAATATACGAGTATCTTACGAAAGTCTTTGCGGTCAGTAGTAAAGACGGTATCCGCAAGGCTATTGTCGCGAACCGAGATGTTCCAGGATATTCTGAATGACTAATTAAGTTTGATACAAATTAAGTTAAACTTAAGAAAGATGGTAAGTCATTTTAATGTTGTTCAGGCCATACAGATCGTCCACCGGATAGATCTTCTGCCGATACCTTTTCATTTAACACCAAGAAAACCATTTACACCCAAAAACAAATAAAAATAGTCGTAAACTGCCGTACAAAGGTATTACAAACGGAGAGAAATTCCTTATGGATGTTTAGCAACTAAAGGCCACTAATGAACTGCTGATCACTGCAATTGATGACAAATCATCATTTTACCGTCTAAAACATTTTAACCGAGCATACCAAGAAGGGGACTGGAAACTAGACCTTTGAGGGCTTTTTTCTTAAAAACTAGCCGTACGACCTGGGATTGCGATACAATTTATGTGTACAGTAGCTTTAAGCAGTTTCGTTTACCTATTCTTGTGTTTCTAGTGCCGTAGCTATGTACAGCTCTGAACGGAGATAATAGCTTCGTAAACAAAATGTTAATACAGAAATTGTTCAGATCCGGAAATGTTGGAATTTGGAAACAAATCATTAACTATAACTATAACTCGAGTAACGAACATTTTGCTTTTTTTCCCCAAAATTCGTTAAATCGCGGTTTTCGTTAAAACGAACCCTCAATATAATGAACAAATTTTCCCAGTCGCTGAAAAGCGGCAACTCTTCGAGGATTCTTGGCGACTTCGTCAAGTTAGGGTCTTTCGTAAATACATTGGAATATGCAGATGTATTCTCCTTGTTACGAAACGTGATATCTGAGGTATTTTTGCCTTAATTTTTTGCTCTCACTGGCTCTGCTTTGCTTGAGTATTTATTTTATTTTCTCTTCTTTTACGTTAGTTTTTGTGCTGTGCATGAATTGCATTTTTTGTTAGGAGGGCGGAGTGCTGCCCAAAATTTACACACGTACATTGTCTGTAGTCTGACGAGAAAACCGTACCGTTCGTCAAGGCCTTAGGCATTTCTTTATGTTTCTATATTTTTAGATCTAAAAGCTTAATATTGAGCAGTTGCCTTTTAGAAATGTAGAAATTAAGGAGTAGAAATGTACACTTTTTCAGAAAAAGCAATGAATAACGGATTTGTCATTTAATTAATCTGTAAAATCCGAGAACCCCGGAAGTAAGCTGAAGTAGTAGCCTGCGTAGCAAGCGTTTCTGTCCGGTTTAGGAGCAAAGAACGAGGAACGAGAGTCAAAGACCGCGCGACAAATGGCGCAAGCAAAAGAGCCCCTCTTTCAGTTTTTGTCTTTCAATTTTTGTCTCTCGTTTCATTTCTTGCTCGGTCAAAACCGAAAATCCCCTTCCTCGGTCTTTCTTTGCTCCGAAACCTAACGGAAACGCTTGCTACGCAGGCTACGGAAGTAGAAACTTCGGAACTATACATATGACAAATGAAAAAAGTCTTAATTTCAAAGAAAGAAATCACTTCCCGTCTGTCTATGAATATTAACCCGGGTCTTAATAAGGTTATCTTTGTCAAAAAGTGTTAAAATTATAAGACTCTAAACTTCCCTCCCGCGCGATACAATAGAGGCAAAGATTGATTTTGAGTAACGGATATGCACCTCAAATTCTCTCGGCAGAAATAAAGTCTCCACTAAGATAATGATAACCAGAAGATCTATATATAAACATACAGTAGATAGAATTTTTTCTTGGTCATATTGGAACTACCCTGTGTTGTTTTTTGGTTAATTTTGTATTAGGTGTAGTTATTTAACATTAACAGACAAAACACAAAAAAGTCACGGTGATCGAGCGCAGGCTGACTGACGAAACAGCTCAGCAAACAGTCCGATACCTCATTCACAGTTCACAGTGAACATTTGATGTCTGTTATATTAATTTTTTTATACATATAATGGACGGGAATTATTGTTTATTGTAGACATTTATCACTCATTTGCCAATCAAGTGCATTTAACTAACTACGACAACAGCTTGTTCTGCTCAGGATGTGTAAAATGCATAGCAAAAAATAACACCGTGCTCTCGAATGCTGCTTTTAAGTTAAACAGATACCTCTCGCGGAAAAAATCAAGGATAAATGAAGAAGTGAAATAATTTGGCCATTGAACTCAAACTCATTAGCTTGTCGTTGCAGTTCTACAATTTGAATCATAATCATCGCAGTCTGCATACTGTCTGAGGAAGAACGAAAAAGTTCTAAATCTCAGCTGATATATTACTCGAGAATTGCCCACATGTTTGGTGCGTAAAGGTCTTGTCTAACATTCACATCAAGATGTATATGTGCTGCAATAGTAAATGCAGGCAACTCTTCGACGACTTTTGCCGGGGAGAAACTGTCCAAGTAGTGAGCGCAACCAATTGGATATAGTACCTATGGGGCTCGCTAAGCTCAGAGATCGTGATCGTAGCTAACTTTTGTCTTCGTTCGGCTTTGCGACTCTCGTTGGTGGAAGCTAAAGAATTTGAATACATATGTATACACTTTGCAGTGTACTGAGGCCCATGAAACTAATTTCAGTTGAAGACCAGCCTTAACTTTTAATTATTAGGCTTTTTTTCTGTTTGCATGGGTTTCATCCATGCTCAATGATTTCTGACTTTTGATGTCTCTCTAACTGTAGTTGAAAAACGCCGTTAACAAAGTCATAGTGCATTCATGCTTGAATAGTACGCCACAATTAATGGCTTATTCATTTGCGTAAATGTTTGACCATTTCTCCCGACGGCCAATA
Organism: Porites divaricata; assembly: GCA_038088405.1. Classification (NCBI taxonomy): domain Eukaryota; kingdom Metazoa; phylum Cnidaria; class Anthozoa; order Scleractinia; family Poritidae; genus Porites; species Porites divaricata. Next base: position 20,683,740 of record JBBMOI010000013.1, read on the forward strand.
ACACTTTTGGCGCTTTTGGACCAAAAAGATTCTGCTAGCAGGTTTTTGGTGCACACTTCTTGAGTTAATAAATAAATAAGTTGTTACAATATTAACGGGGGATCCGAGTAGATATATCCTTCAGCAACAAAGAACCACAAACGATGAAAATGAACAATAACATCAAATAGAGGAAGTGTTAATTTCAAAGAAAGAATCACTTCCTGTCTGACTATCAATTCTAAATTTTATGCTTGTGGATATATAAAATCTTAATAAGGTGTCATTTCCCCTTTTGGTTTCTTTTAAAATTTAAAAGAAAAAACAAACCGTAAAATGATACTCTGCTTAACCCCAAATTTCTTCCTAAACTGTTGTTTTCAAGAGTATTTGGAAACAATTAATTCTATAGTACATGAGACGATTTTCAAAAGAGCAGTGTTGGAACAATGTTGTATAAATTCGAAACAATGGCGCAACTATCTGGCAACTGAAAATCGTCGTTGCAAATCGTTGGCGGACCAACAGTGTATTATGGGGGATTCGAAAATAGTCAATAGTTAGTTTTAGCTTAATTGTTGCACCTGTGGAATGATTTAATACAAACACATGACAAGATTGACAAGACAAACTAGTCAATCAGCCATCCAGGGCAATCAAATGTAACTGTTGTAGGTAGGATCTTAAATGTTACGCTTTGCAATTTGTAATAAAAATCCTTGCACAGCGAAAGATTTGTGTGCTATTATGATGACAGATACATGATGGATACGGGGTCTAAACTTATACAGAAGAGTTCAAAGCCACCTTGGACATTACCCAAACCACAAGGAAACCACTATTAACAATCCCAATAAGCCGGCCACCCTCTGATTAGCAAAGGACTGTGAGCAAATCAGTGTAAACAAATCCTCTATTAATTAACCAGTTACCTTTCTAAGGAACTTCAGTCATATTAATGCCAATCTGTTGAGTGACTTTTGCACTCTTCTCTATCCCTTAGTTTGTTTTTAGCCCCATTTTCAACCAACTTTAAATTTGCTTATTTTTGGCAACGTAACGGAAATTTGCGATTCTTTGAAATTTTGTCTTATGGGCAAGCTACAAATATTGCATAGTTTTCTTTGTTCTACTCTTCTGTTTGTTTGAGCTGTCAAGGAGAATTTCAACCGAAAAAAAACCAGATACACCCCAGCCAATCAAATTGGCATAGTTTTTTCAATAAACAAACTAGGCGATGGTGAACTAAATGCTGGAGGAGAATCTTATTGGCATTGTTTCTACATTTGATTGATGGTAAAAATGGTACAAGATTTTTTGCTTAGTTAAAAGCTGTACAAATGCAAAACCAAAGTCATGACAAGTTACATTTAACAATGAGTTATTGAAATTACGTCATCATTCATTTGCTAAAGTGTATTGCAGAATAAGGTGATTAAGTGTTTTTGTGGACACACTGCTGATGTACCTGTTTCAGTCATCCAAAAAGCTTATTAACGAGTGTAGCTGTTTTAGGCGTGAAGACAACAACAGCAGTGGATCTCCTGGTTAGCATACATGAATTTTCTAAGTCTGAATCAAAGGGGAAAACAGACTTCAAACACAAAAATAAATGCACAAGTCATATTTTATCAATGGCTTTATTACATGTTGGACCCTTGTTAGAACTTATTTTATTAGCGTTTTCCTCCAACACGCGGAGCCTTTGTTTGCATTGGTTTGGCTGCCTTCTGCTTTTGTCGGGCAGGCTGCTGCTGCTGTGCCTGTAGGAAATAAAAAAAGTCAAGTGGATGAGCAAAGAAATATCCCAGTAGCACAAAAACCACCATGACGGCCACAACAACAAGACAACAGGGCAACTTGCAAGCTCTCTACTATGGTTATTGAGCATGGGGAGGTGTACTGTGACACCGATTTTATCATAGAAAAGGGTAAAACGTTTTTTAAAAAAAAAATGAAAGCTCACTATGTCCAAATGAATTGCAATTGTGTCAATAAAACAGACATCAAAATTCCCATTGCCAATCCCATCCCTGGAGAAAATTAATAAAAACCCATTAGAAGCCCTCAGATGCCAAGATAGTCATGAACTCTGAGCCTTCAAGATTACTGGTAATAATTTACTATTGATCTGTTGCCCAAGTTACATGACGTTTTGACTGAGCTGTTGGTCTTGTTTGTATTCTGATGCATAAGTACATAAAGAATGGCAGAATCTTTCATCTCTCTTGTTTCCCCTCCTCTTTAAATATCTCCTGCACCCTCCTCCTTCCTTTTCCATCTCCAATCCCTCCACCCTTTTCCCCCTCCCCCCAAATCTCTTGCTCACTGCCCCCTTAACATTATAAATATATGAGTTGGAAATATGAAGCAAATCTAATCTCGTGTTCTGATTGGCCATCCAAGCATGCATTGAAATTTCTCCCCATGGTCTTCTCTGAATATGCTCATTCAAGTCTGCGAATACAGCCCTCTCTCCTTGCTGCTAAAGATGTTTCGTGGGAGAGATGTCTGCGATAACTAATCTGGTAGTCATGTTGTTCCAGATGTAGATTTATTTAAGTTTACGTTTCTCCTGGTCTACATTGCAAAGTTTTGAGTGCTTCTACGAAAAAGCAGCAGCAAGACTAAAGTGCTTCGTGTAAGGATGGAATATATTACAAGATGTTTTCAGTAGATTCTGTGTCATCAACATTTCACCTTTGAGAATTTTGGCTTTCATCTGTCATTTGTAGACAATTAAGCTACATGTAATTTGAATAAAATTACTATGTTAACTAATCAGTGCTCAATGATCAGATTCCGGAGAAATCTACGTCATCAGTACAGAAATTGTGGGGCTAAATCGCAGACATCTCTCCCAAGAAAAGGTCTCTTGTGGTGAGAAGTAGTAATAGATGCAGCATGCAAAGAAAGTAGTGTCCAATAGCCAGGGGCTAGTGGAATTTGTTATTGGGCTAGTAACTTCTGTTTTTAACTTGCCCGATGGGCAATTGATGTTTTTTGACAAATTTGAGCAACAGAGGAACTTTGAAATTCATTCTGCTCATCAAAAAGCTTATGGGGCTAGTTGAAATGACGTCTGGGTTAGTAAATGTTTGCTTCAACTTGCCCAAATGGCAAGCTGTAAAAATGATTTTCTTTGCACCCTGTAGATGGCTGTATTCCCAGGCCACGTTTGTTTAGTCTAGATGGGCGGATGTTGGAATTGTTCCTTTTTTTGCATTTGTATTAACATTAATGTCACCTCAGGCGATCAAAATGCAGAGAAGTACCAAGCCAATATCCAGCTATCTTGGCCACATGCTTGATCAAAAATGCAATTATATGGATGTGTAGAAGGTTCCGAGAGAACTCAGTTACATCTGTTAATTCTACATCATTCAAAGGTCCGTCAAGGATCACAGGGCAGGGGTTGGCCTAAAAATTCCTTAAATTACCTTGGCAACCCTCTTTTGTTGCTCTTTGGCCTTGGCTTTTTCTCGTGCAGCCCTTTGGAAAGAAAATAGATAAACAAATTAATTAACGACTGACTGACACTTTTCATACACACCCTTCTGCTCAACACAGCAGAACATTTTTCTCAGAGATTGTTTTTTCTCACAGATGCTCAAACAATGTAGGTATAAAACATCATCACTGAAAAATGTTCAGTAACAACAAGAAAAATACATGAAAAGAATACTGTTCATCAGGTATCCTGAACAGATCTTTGCTCACTGAACAATTTTATTCCTCACAAGGAATCAAATGAAGTGCCACCTGACAAACTTGCAAGTTTGTAACAGACCAAACTATGGGTACACTATGCAGCTTCCTGATAAATATATTTTTTGGTGTCTACAATTTTCTTAGTGCAACAATAAATGTAATTCTGTCTTTGGAACTGTTTGCTATCAAATTTGTCTGTTGTTTTTAAGGGAATCTTGAACGCTACGCTTTGTTTCACAACAATCCAAATTAACTTTACCGTTTGAAAGTTCACTTTTATTATTGAGAAATTTATTTTTTCAGCAAGAGTACTCTCTCTAAACTGAAAAATAAAGAATGTTGTCCTTACTCTTCAGCCTTTTAACTCCTACAGGACAAAAGCCCAAGAAAATAATGCCATGTGTGAGTACTGCTGGACAGGTTGTTTTGATTGGTAACAGTCAGTAGGATTTTGTTCAGACTCAAACACACAACAGCATACTTCAGGAATAAGAGGGCTAATTATTCCTCGAGCCCGAATGGACTCTGAGTCATGAGGCTGAAGCCCAAATGGGCTATTGACTCAGAGGCCATGAGGATGAGAGGAATAATTGTTTTAGTAAAATCCAACTAGTTGGTCAACAATATTGAGAATGAAAGAATTTTAGCTGGTTAAAGCTAGACTTTAATCCTTTTCTGACGCCAAAAAGCCCGCGCTTTTCGCTACTAATGGGCTATAACACATAGCCTACTAGTAACTCAACCAATCAGAACGCAGCATTGATAATAGACCACCAGCTGGATTTTACTAATCACAGACACCTTTTGGGAGGCAGAGTGCTAAAAGTAGAATCAGCTACCTGATAGCTTGTTCACGCTGTGCTTTTCTTACTTCAGGCTTCTGGTTTCGCTTAGCCAAGATATTTTCTAGAGTTGCACCCTGAACTGAACGTTGGAACTTGACATTACGCCTTGTTCGTTTCTTTGACACTTCCTCTGTTGTACCCTTTTTGTGTTTTCGCCGATAGAGGACAGTCCACGTGATCTTACGGGGATTCCGGTGCATCAGAAGAGCCCTCTCGCATTTCTTGTTTAGGAAGTTAAAGACCTGGGGAAAACAAAGAAACTTTTTGGTTAAAAATGACCCATGCGTCAGACACAACTTTAGGCTGATATTTATTTATCCACAAAATCGTATTGTGCAATTAACTTAGTTCTGAGATCCTAGCAAAATACAACACTGAAATCCTAGCAATGTACAGTGTATATGTTGTAGTTCAATTTCATCCTTGGTTCAAATTTTCTTTTCTTTTGTTTCAAACACATTATCATGTTATTATCATACATAACCATACCCAAAAACAAAAGACAAGAAATTTTGAACCAAGGATAAAATTGAACCACAACATATATACACGAGAACCCGGAAGTTTGGAGAACACAAGGGGAGCATTAGAGTTGTTCGAGGCGTAGCCGACTTCTCTATATATGCACAGCTAAAAGCATTAACCAATAATTCTTTTACAACATAGCTAACAAAAATGCTTGCTTTTTGATAAACTGCAAACTTCTTGTAATGCACAGCACAGAAAAACAAACACTTCCATTGGTTGGTTACAAACATGCCACAATCATCTAGTTTGAAAGAAATTCTTTGTCTCAAACTGACAGTGGAAATTTGCTTCTATTCAATGATGATCAATGTAAACAAAGCAAGAACAGAGTAAAATACTCAAATGTTTGTTAGAAGGCATGGAGTATAGTTTGGAATGCATTGAAACAAGGCTTGCGAAAAAGTTGAAGTTTTTGAGAAAGTTTCATAACGGCTATCATAATTCAAGCAGGTAATCTTTCAAACTGGCTGATGTCAATTGCAGGTATTGGGCAATTATCTTGTTTTTCCATGGAAGCCTTTTATGACAATACATAATTGCTGCATTGTCTTTCTCAATATTTAAATCTACGCTGTCGCGATGAACCAACTTTTAAAAGCTTAAATATTTTCAGACGTTTCATATGCACTTAACATTTAAACATCTATCACAAGACAGAATTAAAGAAATTCAAGACACACAACTGTTCATTGGTCCTTTTTATCGCATAAAACTTACACAAGCGCTGACGAAGTTGCCCCTTTCGTAAATGGTTGCTGCCATTTTTAACACACTTAAAAACCCCAACCTTTCATAACCTTATCTCTCTCCCTCACCACTACACTACCATAATGACCCACCAAAATTAAGTACATACATCAATAAACTGTCTTTCTTAACTGTTACATTACAACAAGTGACCCTAGCCCTTTCCGTAAATTTTAACAAAAACTCAACTGGGGCATCAACGTCGTTCTTTCTAACAGTATTTGAAAACACATTATTTGCCTTTTTGTAACTTATCCAGGGAATACCATAGTTATTTGCCTATAAGCCGAGCGATTTTTACAACAAATTGAACTGAGAACAGGTCAAACCTCGCCAAGGTAGGGGGTTCAGCTTATAGCCGAGTATTTTCGCCAAAAAAAATTTACGGGTGGTTAAACAAGATTTGAAATTCAATGTTTATTCGACTATAAGCCGAGCTTATGAGAAACTGGTCAATCAGAAGCGGTCGTTCCCACGGTTGTGTAAACATTGCAACACGATCCGACAAATATCAGCTGATCGAAGCATTTCATTGTTTTAAAGAAACGGAAGCCCTGACTTCTCTGCTCTGAAAACCAGTCCAGTAGAGTTTGATCAAATTCAGGATACTTTGGCGAATAGCAGCCCATTGTCTTTCGCTTTGCTGACATTTTTAGGTCACCATTAAAGAGGTTTGCTTGATCTTTTCGCCAGCGACAAACAATCGATTCACTGATTCCGTAATCTCTAGCGATCTCGGAGTTGTTCTCGACGGCCTCTGCTTCAGCAACGATTTTTAGTTTGAACGCTAAGTTGTATGAAGAACGACGAGCTTTTGGCATGATGATCGATTATGATAACTTTGAAAGAGAGCGATTGTTTGAGACAGGATTCTGAACTCAGGTGAATGTTTTGTCATGTCACGCGTGGTTCTATTTATTTACTTTAAGCATGTAAGCCCAGATCACATTAAATTCAACTAATGGTATCTGTGATTTGTCATTGCTTTCAATTAAACGACCAATAACAAGTGAGTAAATTGGACTTAATGAATATGTTTATTCATAACCTACTTTATGGTTGCATGTTTCCCGAGAGGGAAGCTTCTTTTGTTTTCGGTTTATGTTAATTCATCTCACTTAATGACACGGTGGAGTACTTTGGAATTATTGGTATAGCCAAATGTTTTGTGTTTATTTTTCATTACAATCCAACAGCTGCTGAAATGAAAAAGTTTAGGGTCTCGGCTTATCGGGGCAAATAACTACGGTATATTACATCTACCAAGACTGTTTACAAAAGGGAAATAGGCAGTGCCAATAGTTGGTGTGAATTTTCGCTGTAATGCAAAATGCTGGTTTCTCTGAACTTGATTCTCCAGTCTCGAAACTCCATTCGTTGGAACTTCGAGACACAAGATTTCAGTTTCAAGTCGAGACTAAAATCTGTCAACTTACTTTCAAGTGGTACCGTATGTCTTTCTTATGTCTGTCTCACAATTATTTTTTGTATCTTTCTCGTTCTGTAAACACTCATCTGTCTCATCTTGACTAGCAGCCACCGAGTCACATCAGTTTAAGATTTTACGATATGGCTCTGTATTCTGTGGTTGCTCCCTTAAATTTTACTTTGACTTTTGGCAGTCCACTAACAATACTTTTAAAAATTCAATGACAATAAATTATACTAACACAGTACATTTGTATGTTTTTATAAGTGGAAACTGAATATATTTCCATTGAAATATCATGCTTAATTCTTAGGTGAACTTTTCGAAAATATTCACACAAAATATAAAAAGACTGTACATACCTTTCCGTCCACCCGGGCATACCTCTTGCCATGACCAGGGTAGATCTTGTACCCACTAAAATTACACAACTCGAGCCTAAAACAAACAGTTTTGCCTTGTAAGTTTTTCAATTCGATGTCTTTTACAGACAAATTGCTTAAGCATATCCAAGTTTGTCTGTAGTAAAACGCGACAGATTCTTGGGAAATTTTATTTACGAATTTATTGTACGATCGAGAAGTATGTAATACGAAAATAAAGGGGTTTTCGTTACGTAGTTATATAGAGAGAGCTTAACATTCCTCTTTTCAAATGTTTAGGTTAAATAAAGCTACGATAATCACACTGGCCGTTCATTGCTAATAACGGCAAAATATTGGCAGTTTATGGCCTGGATGGAAGAGGATTTTTATCAAACTTACTTCATCCTGCGAGATAATAATTTTGGTGGAAGAGAAGAAACATTGGTGCGCATGCGTGAACTTGAGCAGAGCGTGACTCGGCACGTTTTGCATTCTGGGTATTTTTAAGATGGCGTCTTTCAAGGAGAGAACGCGAACGAGATGCAATACATGTATTTCTTTCTGATCTGTGTAGTTTATAGAGGCGATCGATGGCTATAGACATGGAAGGCGCAAGCAGCAGTAAGAGTAAATCGAGGGAAGCAAAGGAAGGCGAGAGATCGCAGGTTGAGGCAACGTCCAAGATGCAAGAACATTCTTTCTTGACTGATAGAACAGACGTGAAACAAATGGAAAAGGGTTTACTTGACCTTATGCATGATTTTAACCACGGTAAACTACATGCGTTTGGAAAAGACTGTACTATTGAAAAGATGGATAAAGTCCGCGAACTTCAAGAGCGTTTGGCTCAGCTGCATTTTGAACTTGATGATATGACTGAGGAATTTGGTGAGGAAGAAGACACCAAAAGTGGGGGAAACCTTGAGAAATTAATGAAGAATTTAGAGACTCTTAGTTCAACTGTTCAAAGTCTACATCAGGAGAGTTCAACGTAATAAAGCGAGAGGTCACCTAGCCAACAAGTTCACACACTGAAGCCCTGGCGTGTTCACAATTTTTAAAAACTAAAAGGAGGTGAACTTGCATTTTGCATGTACAATTGAGTATGCTCAAAGTTTTTTCACTGCGATAAACTGTGCACCTATAAACTCCTGCTCAAGGCAGTATCACTTAGTAAATCCAAAAAACACTTTTTCATCAGCGGCAAAAGAAAAGTTACGGGTAACTTATATTTGAAGTAGCTGAACTGTAGTCTAGCACAGAGAAACTATTTGCAAAATGTTTTTGGTCATGGATGGCAAGATAAGATGAAGTTTTTAAATTTCTGAATTGTAAGGTGGTTTTCAAGTTGTCTCTCTTCATAGGATGTTTACAGGGGAAATTTGAATAACTTCAGACCCAAAATAATATTCTCCTTTTATATATTGCCCCCCTCCAGGGTGCTCATTAGGCATCAATGATCTGAGAATTCTCCGTTAACTACGCAGAATTCTCCTGCAAATGTTCAGTAGCCTATGACTATTTTTTATTCAGAAGTGAAGCTTCTTTCAAAATATTCTCCTATAACGTTACACTTTTCTCCTTCTACTAACTAGTCTAGAATTCTCAGTGAAAACTCTGCCCCCTCTTGGCAGTGGATAAAAGGGATGGAAAACATGGGGCCTGGAGTGGGGAAACTCCCACATGAAAATGCCAGGGATGCTCGTTGTGTTAGTTAAAGGTAAAAATTGCAGATCTTCTCAGTTAAAGTTTTCAGGACAGAAAACCAATATTTTTACTCATTAAGGTATTGCTTAAAAGGGGCTACATGTTTGTCACTAGGATATTCAGTCATTACTAACTGCCTCTACCCATAGACAAAAATTGTGCTCCTGTAGAGCTCTCAGGAAGATATCAAACAAAAGAATTTAATCAAGGAGCACTGACCATAATAATTGTTTTTTGGTGATTTTTGCAGGGATAACATTAAAACTAGCTTTAAAAAGCTGGCCCAATTAATTTTCTTCTGAATTCAATCCATGTCCATCCCTGCTATTTGTTGTAACAGATGTCAGGAAACAGTCAAGACCTTTCTCACTTTTTTGACCTTTTCCATTTTTGTCACAACCTTCCTGTCTGATAGTAAGCAGTGTTACTATGCAGAGAATTGAATGCTAATCACTCAGGTTAATAGGATATTGTAACTTCATTCAGTGTCTTCCTCCAAGGAGAATATATAAGATTGTCATGAGTGAGCAGTTGCCATTTGATATCAGTGTGGGTTCAAACAACAGTTTGGGAACAATTTATTTTATTGGGAAAATATTAATGTGGCAATTTTAATTCATTAATATATAGTACATGTAGTATAGATAAAATAAACATCTTTGTGTTTACTAATACTATTGACATTACAGACTACAGGGTTCTAATTAAGTTTTAAAGTACACACTAGGATGTATTAAGTAGGCAGCTTGGCAATTGAGTACTGAAGGCAATTTCAGGCATTTACTTGTCTCACCTTACCTGTTTCCATAGAAAGTAGGTGACTCAAAATTCGCAGTAGCCGTTTGGTAACTAGTTGCAGCAGCACTTAATGAGTGCCCAAGTCAGTGGAAACTCAATCAAAAGACTGACACATGTTTAACGAAACCTTGTTATGGTGAACATAATTATTTTTCCAACCTCTTGACTGGAAAGGTTCCACTGACTGTAATTTATATGACTGTGTAGCACCATCACTATTGCATTTTTGTTTACTGTAGTTTTATATAGTTATGACCCAAAAGTGCATAAGGTCCTCTAGTGCCATAAAAAACATGCCTGTGGAATCTGGGTGTCTCCCTTGTGTGCCCTGTTCTTTCTTGCGTTCATTTAATACTTCCAAGCGCCTGCTATGCAGGCTAAATCTGGGTATCATTTACTCTCATTACCACAGATACCCCCAGGACACCTCATATTGGTGTCCATAGTGGTGAGATTCAGTATACAGTAAGCTCAGACTCTTTATGGGTATCTTTTTTGTCATATATTTTCCATCAAATTGCTGCGGTTATTCAATGAAGTTGTTGCTTGCATATCAATGTTATTGTTTTGTGTGATAGTACCACTAGTGTGCTTGAGCAATCACGATGATGAAAACAGAAATAAGGAAATAAACAATAAGTGGTTTTATAAACAAAATAAACTCTTGTCTTCTTAAATTGCTGCCATTTCATGACTAACCTTGTCTTGATGACAATGACGGTCATTGTGATCATTGCTTTATTTATCTCCAAGGATTGTCATTTCTTTAATAGCGATCGTCACAACTTTCCTTTAGTTGGAAATACCCATACCATGCAGATAGTCTCGATAGCATGTTGCAAGAAAAATAACAGTACCTTTGTCTCCATGAGAGGAGTAATATGCATTTACATGTCATGATGTGCGACCTCAGTTTTTAGAATAATGAACAGTGTCATTAAAAATGTGAATATTGTTCATCGTGGTGTCAGATAGGAATGAATGTTTATTCGTTTGTCTCACGATAGAATCGCTTTGAGATATTGATCGCGACGTTTCGACTGCAATACTACTAGTCTTCATCAGGCGATGAGGTCGATCGTTTACGTGTAGCTATTTATGCACGTTGGTTCGCTGTGATTGGTGTATTTTGATCCTCATTATTCCGACTAGCAGATGGTGTTCCCCCAGGGGTCCGCTTTGTAGTTGAATGGCTGTTATGCTTTCTGATCATAGGCATCCATGCTTCAGGAATTTCGATTCCGTTGTCTCTATTGATGTTATTAGAATGAAGTCTTACTTGGATAGCCTCTTTGACCCTACGTGTGTATCGGTGAGGGTCACGATCGATAAACTTGACTTGATTCCATAAAGACTGAAGATGCCCCGTTTCGTTTGCGTGCTCCGAAACTGCCGAGGTTTGTGAATGAGCAAGCCGTATATCTCTGTCATGTTCTTTTATCCTGTCTTGCATTGCTCTCCCTGTTTTGCCTATATATACTTTGCCGCATTCACATGGAATTCTGTATACAACACCTTGTTTGCCTGGTTCTAGGGTGTCTTTCAGTCATACTAAGTAAGACCGAAGAGTTGTGTCAGATTTAAAGACGGTGCGAACGCCTTGTTGTTGTAGGCAGCGGCGAAGAACCTCTGATACACCTTTAATATAGGGTAAAACCGCAGTAGATTTAAATTCCTGCGTGGGTTCGTTGTTGGCTGTTGGTCTTGTGGTTTTAACAAGTTTTCGTATGAACGAAGAAGGATAACCGTTGGAAACAAGTACCGACGATAAATGTTTATCCTGTATAAATTATAAGAACTTTCTAACGGAAAATATCAATAAAACAGTTTGTCAGGAGTAAGTACATTTTTTTCAACAACAATATTTTATTGAGTGGCATTATAATTTTTCCATAACAGACAAAATCACTCGTGTATTTTTTAATCATCCTTAGGTTTGATATTTTCAACTTACTGGTTACTACAAAAAGCCTTTTACAGACATCCTTCTGTGTTTAAGCTATATTTTATTCTCTTGTTACAAGTACCGGTACAGTGTACATCTAATAACATCATGGAAACCAGGGGCATAGCTGGGGGGCAATCCAGGGAAGCCCAATAAAAAAACCCTTTCCTTTTTTCCACCAAAACATTAAAAAAATCCGCTCTAAAATTCACTGTTTTTGAAGGCTGCTGTCTTCCAAAATTTTATATTTTGCCAATAATACCACAGTTTGAAAGCTCACTTTGTTCAAAAACGTTTTGTATCAAAGTATTTTTGTCAGCATTTGTTGGATGAGCATTTTATTCCATCTTGCCGGGTGAATAACCCATCTACATGTATGCAGCTATTTTGCAGCCTGATGGATGTGCTCCAGCAGTGCCCAATGGCCCCTGGCATCTAACTTTTGCTCCTCAATGACTACAAAATCTATGTAGTCTTCATAGAAGTCATATGCTGAGCACCCTGGATTACACAGGTTCAAGGCACTGGGCTCCCTTCAATTTTTCTTGGGGCACAGCTAACCTTGAGGCTTGTTCCTGCCCCCATGCTCCCAATCTGGTACATGTAAGTACCCTGGGTGTGCTGTGCACAGTGTCACCCCCCCTCTTTTAAAAATCATACAACTGTAGCTACACCCCTGGAGTATAAAGTACAGTCAACTATTTCTGTAGTGGACACTTAACCCTTTAAGCCTCAATGTCAACATAAAAATTCTCTACACTGATATCCACACATTTCCTTGAAAAACCAGTTGAGAGAATTTGCTTTAAGATCAAAGCATTTTCGTCAATTCTCATAACCCAGTCTCTTGATTATGTATTGATATCGTAAGGAGAAAATTGATGTTGGTCACTCCTGTGACTTATAGGGTTAACGGGCCTCAATTTAGTGTCCTTATTAGCAAAAGCCAGTAAAAGCGGGAGTTTATTTCAGCCAAACTTCTGTTACAGTAATTTATTATTCCACTATTATATCATTTTACCAAATAAGGTCAAGAGAACGCGCAAAATACAAGGCCGTAATACACTGTAGTGTCCTGGTTTAACCGGTTTACAACAGGGCGAATACCGGCGGATTCAAAAGGAGCAACTATGGCTGACAGAATCAGGTGTTTTGGATACTCTTACTAGAAAATAGAAGCCAACATAACATTTTTCTTTTACATTGAAATAATTAACCTCTCATTCAATGGTTTGGCATATAATGCGTGCGAACATTTTGCTCATTGTTAACGTCATTCTCACAGACGAAATCAGGATATTTTTGAATACTTTTACCAAAAAATAGAAGCCAATTGTAAAAAAAATTTTTTTTCTAAGTGGAATAATAAACCTCTTATTCGATGGTTTAGCATATAATACGAGCGGACATTTTGCTCATTGCTCGTATTTTTCCTCACCCCTGCGGGGCTCGGAAAAATACTACGCAACTCGCAAAATATCCGCACGTATTATATGCTAAACCATCGAATAAGGTGTATATATCTTAGCCTGGGATTTAGCTGCTGTTTGTATTATTGGGGTGTCCGTCATGGCGAGGTGTCCACAAGGAAAGAGTTGACTGTATCCACAAAAACCATGAACAAAAGCAACAGTTGATGTTTAGTTTCTTAATTTATCTTATAACATTTTCACAGTTGATGTGGGAGACTTTTTGAGTAAATCTTTTGGGAGAAAACAGCCTTTGTAGGTACATTGTACAGGCTGTAGGTAAAAGAATGCTGTTAATATTAGCAGTTTTACACTAGCAAAGGACTATCCACTAATACAGATTTTCTGTTGAGAAATCCATGTCAGATGAACAATCCATCTTAAATACTTTTGAAAATCAGACAATATATTTTCGTTTTGGACAAATCCATCTGTTTGTCCGTCATTTTGACAGAATTTGAAGGAAAGTGTGAAAAACTACATGTACAAAAAGACTGTAACCTTTGGCATTATACTGTTATAAATGTTCTATTATAATAATACATATTTCTTTTTTAAGAAGCTACTATCCTTTGCACAGGCTATTTACAATTGATGGGTTTATAAAGAAGAGTTGAAACAAACTTCTCCCTATACCGCTGAGTTCCACTTAATGTCATAACACCATCCTGCCAAAAAAAAAAAAAAAACAAACATGTAAAAATAGATACACCAATAATGTCGTCATAAAATGAAACAGGCAAGCAAATAAGCAAACAAAACAGAACCAAAAGTACTTGATAGGTTTTGTTAAGCAAATTTAGGCTACAGTTATCAGTGAGTGTACTCTGAACCATTTTTACATGTACTTGTAAAATAGTTTTATCTGCCTAAAAAATTTCTACAGTAATTAAGCTTACTTTCTCATCATTTTATTTTACGTAGTCTTTAATAACATATTAGCACTCTTAAGGAGTAAACTCTTGTCTGTCCCCTGTGGAAATTTAAGATCTAAAATCCCCATGCCTTCGAATTTCCTGTTCAAAGACCCCCCCCCCCCCCCCCCCCCCATCCCTTGCCAAAACTTAGCTGTCAATGGTGTGTTATGATATCTTCTGGAAATGCCCAATTAAGCAAAATAATGATTCTCACTAAAATAACACGGTCCATGTACCAGTAATCACCTTGATGGAGAGTGCATAAAGATGATTGAGAGACACATGATCCGGCTCAGGAAGCAGTGATGGGTCATTGTGATCCACAACCTCCTTGTTAAGTATCACATGGAGCAAGTGAGGCGGAAGAACTGGCGGAACACTGGAGTGCATTCCGTCACGCACTGTAACAGGCGTGTGGTGTGATGGAATAAGCTGGCTATAGGAACCAGGGGGAGATCCAGACAATGACTCTATAACAGTAAAGGAAGCAGATTGTAAGTTACAAAAAAAACCCCTTAAATTTCAGCTTGTCCTTGGGGTAAGCAGCTCTCACATATATTTTGGCTTGCCAGGGGTCACTTCTTGCCTGTCTTAGTTAGTGATTTTGTTAGACGATGACTGGCTTGTAAAAATACTGTCACTTGACCGTAACCGTGTACGACTCCTTTAATGTTGTTGTTAAAGTGAAGAGATTTAGGCTCTAACAATGAATGTTAGCCATGGAGTCTTAATAAGAACTGTTTAAATGGCAAGACCGGATTTGGAAATCTAAGATAGCTTCCTTATAGTTTCCTTTGTCTTCATGTAAAGCTTTTAAAGTTACTTGGCCAGCAAGGACATCTACTTGTTCTGGACTACTGAATGGCACTTTGAGCCCTGAAGAACCATGAGCTAACATACAGTTAATATAATTACTTTCAATAGCCCGAAAAAACAGCTTCTGAAGTTTGGGCAAGTGTCCAGACAAAATGTTGAGATTTTTAAGGTTTATGGTCACTGTGGTACTCAACTCTCTCTAATGTTATCATTTGCTTTCTCTCCTCACCACCTTCTTCACTTTTTTTGCTTCCCACATAATTCATTTGCTGAAAATTTACCAGGCTTAAATGGTTTTGGTGGAAAAAGTTTGAGCAAGAAACCATGGTTTCAGGAATTCTTTTTCATTTATTAAGTCAGGTTAATGTAGAAGGCAGAAAAAAGATAATTTATAATATTGAAATTTTCTAATCAACTTTCCATTGCATTTCTTGTGTATTTTTCTCTGGCCTGTTATACTGATCTTACACTCATTCAATTAAGGTTTTTGAGAGTTCTAATCCCCCCCTGCCAGAAATAAGACTCATAAGGCTCACGTCACAAGCAGTACAAAGGGACTCAAGTTGTATTGAAAAGGGGCATGCAATTACATTGTAATACATAGTCTATAATAATGGGTACGGTAGTTGAGTTGAGAATGATCGTATTTTTTGCTCTTTAACTGCAAGTGGTGCAAGCCTTTGATATAGTTTATGCTATTTTAATCGTTGGTTGTAACTCACTTATTGATCCAGCAGAACCAATACTTGCGCTTGCATCAGACTCGAGAGCTTGAAACACTTCAAAGTCAGACTTCTTCACATTGATCACATTGTTTCTTCCACCAAAATTGTCATTAGTGGTATGCTGTTGGTAAGGAGGAAAGTAAAGAGTGATAACTATGCAGTTGAAATGAATTAATATCAATGCAACAAAGCTGACTTAGAGGATCAGATCTATGTTGTTTTAGTTGTAATTGGTGCATTAATGTGCATGCAATGTAAAGTGAGATTTTTATATTGATTATATTTTATATTAACTGCATGACTTTATTTACAATGCTCTATTTTTCTAGAAAAAATGCCTTGACCACCTTGTAAGGTGATTGATTACTTTGGATAATATTATGGAAACATCATTTCTGAAGTCATGGCTCCTCTCGATCCCCCTTCCAGTGAAAATACTGCTTCTTAACAGTCATTCAACTTCCACTTGGCAAGGAGACGATACGTACAAACATAATTATGATTAATATACACATACACACTGTATGTATGTATGTGTAACAGCGTGCAAAGGAAGTAGTGTCCGATAGCCCAGGGCGAGCCTAGTGGATTTTGTGATAGGGCTAGTGAATTCTGTTCTTAACTTGCCCGACGGGCAAGTGAAGTTTTAAGGAATTCAAATTACATAAGAACTGTTATCAATCCTGCTTATCAAAAAGGTTTTGGGGCTAGTTCAGGGTTGTCATTAAGAGCCAGGGGCCGCAGATTTCCCCTGGCTACTATGGGTGTGGCCCCCAGCTATTATTATGGGAAAATAGAAGAAATCCCTAGCTGTTTGATTCTCTGTCTACTTGTTGTGTTTACCTGGCAACTTGAAATTTTAGTCACAACCCTGCGAGTTGAAATGAATTTTGTGCTAGTATACATGCTAGCTACAGTTTGCCCGAATGGCAAGCTGTAAAATTGACTTTCTTTGCACCCTGGTGTAATCAAATGGTGACAAGTGAAACTAGGGAATAATTCACGAATGTTTTAAATCGTCTTTTCATCCCCTGACATCATCATTCATGAAATTTTGTAACTTCTTTGCCATCTTGACCCTGAGACATATAGAAGGTTGCAATGACAATTTTGTAATTTCACAAGTGAAATTACAAATTAATGCTGAAATTTCATGCCAAAATTAAGGAGTAATTTGTCACCTATGATATTAAGTTGGAAATGGGCTTTTAACTTAATAAACTATCTTGTACATGTACTACTCACAGCATTTGGGTCGTGAATCCAGCGTCCATCAACACAAAACTTGTATTCATGCTCTCCTTCTGGAAGCTCAATTATAGCAGAGAATTCTCCTTGACTAGAAAAAGAAAATAACAAATTTAACAATAATAATATAAACTTACAAAAACAGTTCATGTACACTTCCTTTAAATATTAGTAAAAAGGTGCCTTTAAGATATGTAGTAAAGAGAAAAAGAATCAAAGCCCTCTAAAAATCTTGAGAGGAGTAAAATAAGTGTGCCCTCAGTTGGGGTGGGCGGCTTATTTTTCTGGAATAACCCAATAAATTATTGTTAATTGACCTACTTGAATTGTCAAAAATAGCCTGGTATGGTCCCTTAAGGGCCAAAAACTCTCCTGATAGAAGAAGCAAGGCTACTACAAGACCTTCTTTTCTCAGGCGATCCTCATATCACTATAAGAATTTAACTACCGGCAGTGGTTAATGATAGAGCCAGTATTTGAATCCTTTTCAACAATTTTGGTAGGGCTGAAATTTAAATACAGGATCACAAAATGGTTAACACTAACCTCAGGTTCATGGGAATCCTTGCTTTCCATTCATTAAAACTCCCAGCCAGTAGTACCTCTCTGCCGCCATTCTCCCATCTAAACACTGTTGGTATTGTTCTTTTCTGTGGTGGCTCCGGCTCCATGGAATCATCTTCATAGTCATAGTCACTGTAGATGTCCATATCTGGTTCCCTTGCTAGAGATAAGTTTATACAAAGTCATGTGAATTATACTTTTGAGAGGATGTGTGGAATAAGGCCATCAAAGACTCCTTATTCCCTTTGATTCATAAATTTATAGATCTAGTGAAAGAGAATCTAGTAATAATGGTAATTAACAGTTATTAACTAAACTGATGAGTAATTTCGTAGATATCGATTTTGCTATAAAACTTAACGATAAAAAGTCACGACGTTTCGACCTCTCCGAGGCCATTTTCAAGTGCGAGTAAAATATGAAATTAGCATAAATATATTAAAATGGTAAAAACGGTAAAAACAGGAAAAATTGTCAGGAACGCTAAAATGCGATAAAATATGTAAATAAGTAAAAATAAGTAACAAAACATTCTACGGAAACAATTAAAAAGTAATTAAAACCGACCTAAACAAATAATTTTGCGCGGATGGAATCGCATTGTTTGTTTAGAGTTGGTTTCAGTTCTTTGATAAAAAACATTTCAAAAATAAGACAATCAAACTTGCTCTGGCACTTTTTTAAAATTTTAAAAAACTGCGCAATGTCAACTGGGGCTATATCGTGTTCCTCCTTGAGGTGATTTCCAATGGCCGATCCTTTGTGTTCTTCAATCCGTTGGTGAAGATGTCGGCACGTATAGCCGACATACCCTGCATCACACAGGTTACACTGAAAATTATACACAACGCATTGTTGATTCACAAAGGGTGGCTTGTTTTCCCTCACTTTGACTTCATCCTTGATTTTCCGACTCGTGTACACGGGGCTGATGTCTACATTGATCTTACGGCTGAGGTCTCCTAGTTGTCTGCGCACTGAGTTTGCAGACTTCTGATCTTTAAAAGGTCACCCTTCGCAACGAGCAATACCAGCAACTGATGAGTGTTCATACGAAAAAGATCTCAAGACTTCTGGCCGCCGATACGAACATTGATGAGCACATCACGAACATCTCCTCGTACAGGCTCTCGTTCTTCCAAAAGCTGGTTTTGTGTCGAGGGCTTAACTTCTCTCTTCCACAATGGACATCACCAAGAGAAATCTTAGCAACCTTTGAAAAGGCATATTGGAAACTAGAACCAAAGCTCAGCAGCAGTGATAAAGAATTAGCAGCGGCAACGTTACGATCTATTGCCCTTAATTACAGCGAACGCAAAGATCCGACACCACCTAAAGCAATGCTGCGGGCAATAGGTCAGCTTAAGAAGAGAGATGACATCATTGTTACCAAGCCCGATAAGGGCTCAGGAGTAGTTGTGATGGACAAAACTGACTATGTGCGTCTGTTGAAGGAGTCATCCATTAATGACGAGACAAAGTTCACGCCCATAGGACTTGAGAGACCAAGAACACGAGGAAGGCCTCCGAAGCACTACCATCCATTGCTTCAGAAAGAGAAAGAGTTATCCTCGGTTGTACAAAGGATCTTGCCCAAAACTGTTGCCAATTCAGTAATCCAAAAGGGCTCGAGACTTGCCCATCTTTATGGTTTACCTAAAACCCACAAGAAGAAGCTAGCCATGCGTCCAATACTATCCGCTACGGGAACTTACAATTACAAGCTTGCAAAGTGGCTGGACGAAAAGCTGAAACCCCTGTCCGTCAACGACCACACCGTCAGTGACATTTTCCAATTCGCCGAAGAACTCCATGGGATGGAAATCAATGACCACGACATCTTAGTGTCGTACGATGTATCTTCACTCTTCACCAACGTTCCTGTAGATGAAACCATTGAAAACATCGCGGAAAGAGCCTTCGAAAATGACTGGTTCAACAAAGAGCACAATCTCAACATCACGAAGACGAACCTGATCGAGTTGTTAAGAGTTGCCACGAAAAATCAGCTCTTTCAGTTCGAAGGAGACCTATTCGAACAGACAGATGGTGTTGCTATGGGTTCACCACTGGGACCTCTCATGGCCAACGCCTTCATGTGCAGCATCGAGAAACAACTAGAGACCAGAAACAAGATGCCTGCCTTCTACAAACGCTATGTCGATGATACGCTTAGCACAATGCCCAATGAAGAAACAGCCTCTGAGTTCTTAATGACATTAAACAACAGTCATCCTTCTATCAACTTCACAATGGAGCTTGAAGAAAATGGCAGACTCCCCTTTCTGGGAATGGATATCATCAGAAATGGATGCCATTTGAACACAAAGGTGTACCGAAAGCCTACGGACACTGGGCTATTGTTGCATTATCATAGCCATGTGGATGAAAGATATAAACGGTCACTGCTGAGCACCATGCTTAATCGTGCTTTTAAGCTGTCTTCTTCATGGAAACTATTTCACCAAGAGTGTGAACGCCTCAAAGTGACCTTTTCCCGTCTGTGCTACCCAGAAGAACTTGTGCAGTCTACCATCCATCGATTTATTGAGTCAAAAGTGTCCGAAGATGCAATTACCCAAAAACAAGAGCTTAAGAAACAAGACCCAATCAGAATCGTGCTGCCTTTTAAAGATCAGAAGTCTGCAAACTCAGTGCGCAGACAACTAGGAGACCTCAGCCGTAAGATCAATGTAGACATCAGCCCCGTGTACACGAGTCAGAAAATCAAGGATGAAGTCAAAGTGAGGGAAAACAAGCCATCCCTTGTGAATCAACAATGCGTTGTGTATAATTTTCAGTGTAACCTGTGTGATGCAGGGTATGTCGGCTATACGTGCCGACATCTTCACCAACGGATTGAAGAACACAAAGGATCGGCCATTGGAAATCACCTCAAGGAGGAACACGATATAGCCCCAGTTGACATTGCGCAGTTTTTTAAAATTTTAAAAAAGTGCCAGAGCAAGTTTGATTGTCTTATTTTTGAAATGTTTTTTATCAAAGAGCTGAAACCAACTCTAAACAAACAATGCGATTCCATCCGCGCAAAATTATTTGTTTAGGTCGGTTTTAATTACTTTTTAATTGTTTCCGTAGAATGTTTTGTTACTTATTTTTACTTATTTACATATTTTATCGCATTTTAGCGTTCCTGACAATTTTTCCTGTTTTTACCATTTTAATATATTTATGCTAATTTCATATTTTACTCGCACTTGAAAATGGCCTCGGAGAGGTCGAAACGTCGTGACTTTTTATCGTTAAGTTTTATAGCAAAATCGTTAACTAAACTGGAAGTGAAAAAAAGTAGTGGGTATTTACCTTGCCACTTCGTGGCTTGGTATTACAGCAAGGAGCCCAAAAGTGTGACCTCCTTTAATTAACTCACATTCTTTCAAGCAGACATTAACCAATCAGAAGTCAAGGACAGTTTCCAACTGGCTTCTGATTGGATTACATCTGCACAAAAGAATTTGAATAAATCAAAAGTAGTCACACTTTTGGGCTCCTTCCTGTAAAATATCCACCACTTTAACCAACACTTTCGTAATAAAATAATTGATTTGAGGAAATACATGGAACAGACAATTAGCCATCAAACCAAAGAATTAGTTTTCTCTGGTTAAATGCTATGAATTTTTATTTTGAATCTTGCACACTGTGCAATGCATATTGATGTTCACAAAGTCACATGGTAAAATAGGTGATCAAATGAATGATCTTCAGTACCAAAATTCCACTATTTTGGGATCCAATACTCTGTGCTCAATAAAAAAGTCCACTTTAATTCTCAAAAACTATTTGTTTCTCTTTGGTTGTTGGGAGGTGAATAGTATTTGGCTAATCACCCCCGAGCTGGCCAATCAGGGATGTGATTGGCATTTTTAATCTGCAGGCATGTTAACACAAGCATAATACGTGTGAGTTGGCAAGTATTAAGTATAAATAAGGCACTCTTCATCTCATGCAGTTTGTTCTGATACAACATTTCCACGCACCTGACAAAATCCTCTTGGCTTCATGCTCACTGGGGAACATTTTCTTGCCAGTTTCAAATTCCAAGGTTGAATCCGAGCTATGAACATCTCTGTGTTTCCCAAGGCCTGTATTTCCCATTGTGCGTCTGTTATAATATCTGATTTTTTCACTTTGTATTACATCTGGCTACAAAAAGAGACAAAGTAAACTGCCAAACATAGGCATTTAACGTATACATTGATACAATGTATCCCTCAAGATTGGAATCAAACAGAAAACTACAAAAGAAGATTGTCAGGGCTATTTCATTTTCAGATCCTAGAGATCATAAACGTCCAATTTTTGAAAATCTATCTATTTCACCAATTGATGACTTGAACAATGAGGCGATAGCATTATTTGCATTTAAATTTTTCACAAAAGCACTTCCTATCACTTTCAAAGACTTTTCCAAGCCGAATAATTATTTCCATAATCGTAAAACCCGGTCCTCATTCAAAATCCCCAAAGAACAGGCACGTACAAATTATAAAAAATATTTTATCAGATTTAAAGGATGTGAAATTTGGAACAACCTTCCCATATTCATCAAAAACTCAGAATCATTTAATATTTTTAAGAAAAGGATTAAAAAATATTATATTGATTTATTGAATTAATATAATCATACCAAAGATAGCCTTTGTAATTATCAAATTGAAACAAGTACAGCCGTTCACATGTTAATTATGTGTTAATCATTTCACACTTTACAGCACAGGCTCTCCTTGTTAAGCCCAAAAGGGTTTGTCAAGAGTTCCTACTCTGCTCTTCCTATTCTGTTGTGAAAATGTACCCATGTAACCGACATAATTTGTAGAGTGAAATAAAAGATTGATTGAAAGATTGATGTTATCACGTTCTATGCTTTCTACGCATGGAACAATACAAAGAAGTCAGTTTAGCTCGTATATATGTTCTCTCCATCTGCGTTAGAGCTTAAAGGTTTAAAGAAATCATCAGAAATGGAGCATTTTATAAATTAATTTAATTTTGAAATATATTGTAGCGGTTAAGAGAGAAGCTTATTAATATACTGAAATACAGTCGAACCTGAACTAACGGCCACCTCTCTACAATTATTGCAAAGGCCACTTTTTTGGCGGACAGTTCATACATTGACTCTTGCTAAAACCTCTCTACAACGGCACCTTTTTTGGCCTTTTAGCGGACAGTCCACACATTAACTCTCTAGAACTGCCAGGCCGTTATGGAGAGAGGTTCAATTGTAGTAGTGACTTTAGAAAATATACTTGGCTGTCCTCGATTTACAGCTCTCGCTAAATAAAACTTTCAGCGATAAGATGGCAGGCGGGACAATTTCTTACAGATTGCAGCAAGATTCTGATTTTAAGATCATTTACAAAGGATAAAAAACGTTACCTTTCAAAGAAGAGAAAACCCATCAACTTCGAAAGAAGTTCTCAACGACACAACTTTGACGTGAGGAGCCCAGTCCCCGCGCAAGAACCTGGAAAACCGCAATGCGACATTACTACGGGCTCAGAACAAAAGCGGAACAGCCGCATGCATGGGATGGAAGGTCCGCAGTGAATGATTTTCCAGTAATGTGAGACTTAGTTATGCGCACAGGATTATGGGATCGCCAGGGGGCAAACATTGCAAGTCGCTACAAAGAAATGTATGGCTTGGAGCTGTTTCTCCGTTAAAAGCAGTGTCTTTGGACAGAGAATGCCGCATTTTGCCATGATTTTATGAGAAGCAGAGGTGGCTAATGTTGGTGCTTTGAAATTGTAAGTTTTTGTGGGATCAATGCTATGAAATATATCGATAAACACTCCTTGCGTAAGGTCGACTGTGAAATTTACTGAATGGTCTCGAAATATATAGTACTAACTTAGGTATAAATGAGCGGGGAATGCGGACTCATTCAAGCCTTTCCAGTTGTACTCACATGTGCTCAATGTGCTCATATTTACAACGAGTGTAATTACGCTCCGCTTGGCGGCGATCACAATGCTGTGCCGGTTTGTGACAACGATCGAAGATAAGCTTATGTATTGTCGAATTTGATTACTATGTATTAACTTTAAAAACAAAAACACTCAACAACTTTTCCACATTATATTGATTTCTTCTCGCCACACACACAAGCGAAATGTTTTGTCATGATCCAGAGCACCAATGAGCTCTAATGCCTTTTCCAATCTTTTTTTGGGAAGATATAGAATCTCTGAATTTCGTGACTGCTTTTGTATCGGAAATCTTACTCGTTCGTACGATTTCTGCCTCATCTACTAATGGTTAAATACCATGTACTTTCCATGAAATATTTCGTAGATGTCACTTTGTTTACACCAAAGTAAAGCAGGATTTTTTATTTTTATGGCTACGTACATACCTATGATTGTTGTCTTGTCATAACCCGCACAGCGCCGCACAGCGCTCATCGCGGCCGAGCATAGTTATTACACTCGTCGTAAATATCACCACACGTAATTATAACTTAAACGCTTAAATGACCCCCTATATGTATACCTAAATTTGCACTATATATTTCGAGACCTTTTCTTCAAGTAGATCACTGTGTAAATTCGGTAAACAAGAATTTCACCCTCAACCTCACGCAAGGAGTGTTTATCGATAGAATTTATCGCATTAATCACACAGAAACTTGAAATTTCAACGCCCCAACTTTAGTTACATCCGTTTCTCATAAAATCACGGCAAAATGCGGCATTCTCTGTCCAAAGACACCGCTTTTAACGGAGAAACAACTCCACGCCATATATTTCTTTGTAGCGACTCGCAATGTTTGCCCCCTGGCGATCCCAGAATCCTGTGCGCAAAACATGGGTCTCCGATTACTGGAAAATCATTCGTTGAAAGAATATTATGCACCTATCAATGTTAAGCCCCTGGGTGGGGGGGAGGGGGGGTGCACCTACTAAATGTCAATTTCCCGCCTCTGGGGTAACTTTTTCTAACAGAGTTAGGACTTAATAACTGACAGGTTGGAAAGGATATGTCTTTTACAACCTCACATAGAAACAGAAACAGAAGGAACGAAGACTCTTCTATTTATAAACATTCGATCATACAATGAAAGAAGTGATGGTTCATATATACCGAAAATAAAACAGATTTCCTCACCATTCTTTCGCTCATGTTGTCTTGTTACTTTCAAGAAAAGCAGAGGTCATTTAGGGTCTTTCTGCAGGTACCGGAAAGCTTTGTATTTTTTGTCACTAGGGATTAGTCTTTATTTGGAGTTGTTTCGTTTCCCGCCTTTTGTTTCTTTTGTATTACGTAATCTGTGCTCCGGTGCTCACAGAAGGAACCGTCATTTACCTCTGGTGACTTTTGGGTATTACCAAGATGGCAGGTCACTCATTTCCAGTTTCTCTCGGTCTTCCAAGATGGCGGCCATGTAAATTCCCGACCCTGGGGAAGGCACGCTCAGTCAATTTCCCGTGGGTAGCCCACCCCCCCCACCCTGGGGCTTAACATTGATAGGTGCATTAAAACAAACTGGCCAACAGTCCTATGATGATCTCTCGACAAAACATAGAAAAAACACACGAAAATATTTTAAGGACAAGTACTAGAGTTTCTGTTTCTCCTTTTAACCTTTTTACCCATATTGCATTGCTGCCGGGTTGCCAGGTTTTCTTTTTTCTAGAGCCTGGGTCTCCTCCTATAATTATAAAACGTCCGAAGTTAAGTACGCCCCTCGGGGGGGGGGATTAACTCTGACATAAAACGACAAAGGCTATCATTTGTGAGGTTTTTACCGTTTGGCACTGACCACCGTGAAGTACCAAGTCATTAAGGGATCTACAAGCTACCTTGAGGCCTTACCCGGAACCCGACTTCGAGCAACATAACCGAAGCTAATTCAGCTTTGGTTATTTTTCGCTAATAGACTTATTGTAGCAGCTTTTATACAAAGTCACGTAAATCATATATTTCTCTTGGCCAATTAGTACGATGCTCGACCGTGACCTGCTTGCGTGACAGCTGCTACAAAACCAGGAAATTCGCCAAAAGCAAGATCAAATTAAAGTGAGTGATTCACCTCCTGTATGTACACATTGACGACCTCACCGTAGGATTAAAGAGCCATAAAAATTTAGCACCGACTACTAGATGATGATGACAAGTGCAAAAGGTTACAACAGCGTTGGTGTACACTGGTTTCTCTTGTGCTTCATCTTGAAAGGTAAGCCTGCAGTACATCGATCTAGACTTAGAACAGTAATTGAGCAAACCGGAAAAATTAAAATGTATTTTGCATTCAATCATCAAAACACGCAGTTTATCAATAATATTGGAGTTTAACCTCGATTTTTTTAGAAAAACTTCTTAATGATGTTTTTTTCCTTATAACACACTCCTTTTTCTTGCGTCAAACTTATTCCGAACCTTCGAACAAATCTCGTTCGGAATGACGAAAATGTGTCGTTATATTCTCGAAAATGTAAAATTCATATGATAACCCAAAAGACCCTAACGAACCCGAGGAGAAATTCCTCCCGGTAAGCTGGCGAGCCCGGTCATGTGAAGAGGCCCTAAATTATTTCCGTAGATCACATTTTTAGAAGACATCGGTTTTAGTTATTCGCCATATCACCAAACCAAGTAACGGTCAATAAATCTGCTTAAATGCCGTCAATACCTCTCAACTGAATATTGGTTCTGAAATACTAGATCTGTAAATGAACCGTAGTTTACTGACAGCACTTTCAATTTTTCTAACTTCCGAATGTTTCATACTCTAGTATCAGTCTTTCGAATCTCTTTCCAGAGGAAGTTAAAACAATTAAGATTTCACTTAATCAATTTAAGAATGTTGATCGATTTTTCCACTTTGCCAAGACAGTTTTTATCGAGATAAAAGAGAAATTTAGCGACTCGCGATCGCGAGAAACGGCAGATATCAGATTCAAATTGACACTTAATTTCTTAATTTCTTTTCTCGGGTAATGATATAGATAAAGACGGTCTAAAATAATTCTCATGGATCAAACTGATATGAAATTTGCGACTAGAAAAGGAAGCGGGTTGTTTACCATTTACACGGGCAAACCGGTCGGTTTACGGTTTGGGTAAATGGTATGCAAACCTAAGACTGGTAAACTTCGTGTCGGAATTGCGTTTTACCATTGGACAATTTAGCCCCTTTTGACGAGGCTCGGCCGTGAAGGCCCGAAGCTGGTATCCAAGAGGAGCAATTTCGCAAGTGGAACACGAATTTCAGTTTCGCTACATTTTCAGATGTTCCGCTGCTCCCGGAAATTTTCCGCTCGAACGACACAATATATAAGTGCTGTTCAATTTACTTTCTAACGGGATTTTCCGAAAACCTTTTTATAATTGGTTCAAGCGTTTCCGTTTGCCTTCAAACAAATTCTAAATCTATCTACTTTGCGAGGGAAGAGGCGGGGGGGGGGGGGGGTGGGATGAGCAGAAGGTAAATATCCGCATGATGAAGGTGCATGTTACTTCATTAATAACCTTTGTCTGTTTTAGAGAAATGTGAAATAAGTGTCTTCTTTGAATAGTTTCCCCCACCCCCACCCCCCACCAATCTCATTCAGTGTGTCGCTCTCCTCGTCAAATATTTGCAGAGGCCTGGAAGATCTAATAGTTTAATCTAATTAAAACATTTACTGAAAGCCCATGTTCTGTTAATTTCGTGTGATTATTTTTTATTATTATGAAAGGCACGACTTCCGACGAGAAATTAGAATAATTGGCTAACACGACTTATCTCTGTCCCACGAAGAATTCCCCTTTCTCTTATCGAACCTTTCGTGTTCCTGTTGAAACTGAAATAGCAAGATGATCGAAATCAGTTAACAGTCCAAGTTATTAGAATATTGAAATTCTGAAAGTACTTTTTCACGTGGAATAGCTGACGCACTCCTTACGAAACCGAAACAAAATTAAATCAATAATGAGGTAAAATGTTTCCCCGTTCGTTTTTTGTGGCAACTCGGAGGTCACCTGATATCAAAAACTATGGAGCTGTTCGTGTTTTATTCTCAAACCAATGTAACACAAAACCAGGCGTTATAGGAACAATCGTGGACAGTATTAGGGTGGCTCGTGGGGTTTTTCAGGGTGAATACATCTCAAATCAACTACAAGGCCATTATCTATTTTACCCTTAGCCGGTGGGATGAAAATTTTATGGTTAGAAGTGCGATAAATACTGGAAAATCTTGATATTCGACCGTTATCCATAGAAACGAAACGGGTTTGAAATGCAACCTCATACATTTAGCAGTCTGAATTTGTTTAAAACTTATGTAAAAGATCATGAAGAAAGCTTTAGCCAATTGCTAGAAAGAAGGATTTGATTAGCATGTATCAAGGCGCTCTTGTCAGCGGTTAGAATTTGGAAATATTTTGGTCTACTTAAGTAAATAAGCTAATAAATTTGAAACCCCTCGATAGATTCTCTTTTAAATTGGGATTCTTGAGATTAACTGTCTTTTTATGTTACCTTTGAGTTTCAAGATTATTGATAACCTACAAGGCAGTAAAATATAGGCTGCAACAGTTGGTGTTTACAAGCGAGAGGCCAGCTGCGAGCCACCTTAATACCAAAGTATGCTTTACAATAAACTCATCCACGATGTTTTCAACTGTTAACTGGAACCAATTAGCGAAACACGGCTAAAAAACGTCTCAAAATTGGCATGCAGAGGTGACAAGTTTGAAGGCCATTTATTGAAAAACATGAAAAATGAAGAGGATACAGCTCCGCAAGTCGCCAAACTTTACAGATGTTGGTATGGTGAGCTTGGGGACAAGTTCATGCCCCCCCCCCCCCCCCCTATACAAACGTTTGTAAAATTTCGCGACATTGTGGAAACTACGACGACGACGACGACTTCAAAAATCAATAGGTTTAATGATCAAAACAACAGCTCAGCACGTGCATTATGCTCTTTAGTACATTTCTTTGACGTCCACTGCACGACTACGACGTGAAACCTCCTAATTTGACGTTTTAAGGAGGACGTAGACATAGGACGACGAATTTTCCTTCCTCTTTTTAAACTTGAATAAAATCCTTAACAATTCAACTCCAGGAAAAGTCGCCTGCATTTGACATATTGAGCGAGTCCAGGTAGATACGATTAAGTCTAAAAGACCGCAAATTCATTTTTTCAGCGACGTTTTCACTGCCGTCGTCGTCGTCGTTGCTTAAGGTCCCTAATATCTTCTCTCACTTTTATCGTATCGCCTTAACCTGACTAAACTGATTATAATGCGTTTTTCCAGCAGTTTCAATGAGTATTCTCTAACTTATCCGTTTATCAGAGCTTGAAAAAACGCGTGAATGAGTCTATTGTATGCATGCGATCATCCAAAACATCACGAGCAGACAATTAAGACGTCCGGGTTTTAATTTAATCGTTTTATTTAAGCGTCACTAAAATGTCATATTTGAAAACTAAATAAGCAGTAATCTCTCCCCTCTAAAATATCCTCTTCCCTATTTCTTTGGGAGGCCCGTCGCTCTTCCTCGAAATAACCTAAGACCAGGCTCCGCATAAATGGTGACCCTATTTGTTCATTTATTTTACAAGTAAGAACCTGCTCTCTAATTTTAAGGGACTTGGTTACTCTTTGCAGGAATTTCTGTCCATCCAAAGAACTTGTACATCTCCCGCGCTATAGGAAACGACAAATGGCCATGTGACCCGCAAAAACCTTGTAAAAGTATCTGGCGAGCTGTCAAGTTAGCATCAAGTGGAGATCACATTTATTTAGAAGGCACAAGCACTGAAAAAGACCCCTACAACTGCCAAAAGAGTCGACAACCAGGACATCCAGGCCCTGCAGGCACTTCATTAGATAACCAGCTTCTCATTTATAAAA
Organism: Porites divaricata; assembly: GCA_038088405.1. NCBI lineage: Eukaryota > Metazoa > Cnidaria > Anthozoa > Scleractinia > Poritidae > Porites > Porites divaricata. Next base: position 20,713,410 of record JBBMOI010000013.1, read on the forward strand.
ATCTCTCTTTCATAGGATATAGGACTATGCCGCATATAAAGTGTACACAGTATCACCTGCTCTTCCGTAGACTGCTCAATGACCTGTCGATGACCGTTACACTATCAGGACTACACTTCAGGGAAAGTCTTCTGACATTTCAAGATGTTTCCGCTATGATTAATGGCTGCATATTTGAAGGTGGAGAGCAGAGTACAAAGTTCCTACTGGAACGAGCACTGACTTTGAACATTGAAGTTACAAATTCGATGTTTAGAAATATTAGAAGTGGCATCTTAGTAAATGCTTATGGTCCACTCATTAAAACAAGGCTCCTAGTGAAAAATACTTCTTTCGATGTGAGTGCATTGCAAGACGAAGGGAACTGCATTGACGTAACTGTGTATGAAGCAGATTGCTTCCTGGATTCCGTTACGTTTACCAGCCAGAATGCGCTTATCTCTAGCAACCCAAGAAATCAGAGTGGATTTACAGTTAACAGCAGCATCGCCAACGTTTCAGTAAAGAAAAGCATATTCATAGGCTCAAACGCAGGATTCGAATTCCTAAATCTGTCTACATTAAGACGGCTTTCATTGCAAATTATAAATTCTAACTTCACTAGCCACAGAGGGGAAGGCTATAACCGAGTTATATCATTGAAAGGAGAGCATGCGCAGTGCCAGATAGACGTTTCAAAGTCATTATTTTCCAACGGCGGAGCTATCAGTATTGAATGCTCCCGAATAAAACTGAATTTTCAAGAAAATATTTTTAAAGACACAAGGGCCAACAATGGAAAAGGAGGAGCCTTGTACATCTCCACAAACGATCTTTACCCATCCTCAAAGTTCGAGAGTGATGAGCTCTTTCAATTAAATAGCATCAGCATCTCTAAATGCCGCTTCAGTAACACATCTAGTTATTCAGGAGGAGGTGCCTTTGGCCTTGATAACAACAGTACATATGCGTTAACGGTAAGCATTTACGACTCTGTCTTTAACAACTGTGCGTCGAGCACATCTGGAGGAGGAGCAATAGCTTTAAATTCATTTTCATCGGTCACCTTGACATTAAATGTTATAAATTCGACTTTTAGCAAGTGCAAATCATCAGGGTGCACTGAACATGGTGGATCGTTAGACGTGTCTTCCGGTGGCCAAACACAGGTTTTTGTCAAAAACAGTAATTTTACGGGCAATACTGGGCAACATGCTCGTGGTGGCGCTTTGAACATTGAGATAACAAGAAATGGAAAAGGAAGTGTTACAGTAGAAACCTCGACGTTTAAAAACAACATTGCACATCAAGGTGGTGCTATGTTTCTACAGCTGAACAGGAACAGCACTGTTAGATTTCAAAAAGTCATCTTGGAATCAAACAAAGCAACTGGACACAAAGGACGTGGAGGTGCCGCCATAATTTTTAACAACTTTAAACTAGAAATAATGAAATCTACATTTCGGAACAATCAAGCTGGTGAATGCAGCGCAATTTGCGTAAATGACACACAAAGTATCTTGGTGGCGGACTCTTTGTTTGACGATAATTTTCGCGACTTAAATCATCCTTATGACGAGCCTGGTTCAGGGGCTCTTTCAGCCATGAGTGAAGGTAACGATACATTGTTTATAAGTATATTGAACACGAAATTCAGAAATTGTTCAGCTGCAAAAGGAAGTGCAATATTCGTTAAACATTCAAATGGCAATGCCTGGTTTGTTCTTAACAGGTCTCACTTTGTGAATAATTCAGCCATTGGTGGCTTAGATAGAGAAAAGGGATACGGTTACGGAGGTGCCGTTTTACTGTCACTAGCATCCAACTCGCCATTTCAGTGTGGATGTGCCAAGGGTTTTTCTAATTTTTGTGGAAAAGGCGGACATTATAGAGAATGCCGAACACCACTCCACCAAGGTCATGTTCTAGTAGAAGATACAACGTTCGAAAACAATAGCGCGGAATTTGGAGGAGCAATACATTTGGTTAACGGAAATGTAATCTTTCGGAAGTGTAATTTCACTGATAACTTTTCATCCACCCATGGCGGTCATATTCACACAAATGATGGCTCAACAAGCCTCAACATACAAGGCTGTCTCTTTAGAAGAAACATAAAGTACTTAAACTTCGGACAGAGGAAATTAACTACGAGCTCTTTTATTCACACAGAAAGTGCAAGATCGTTGCAAATTCACAATACTACATTTGACTCACGTCTGGATTCCCGGCCTTATGCCACTAAATTCACCCTACTTGCTGTATATGATGGCATTGACAATAATGTGAAATTTGGGAACTCAGCGTTTTATTGTCCAAATGGAAGTCAACTGGAGAGGTTAAATTTCTCAAGTGTCATACCAATGCGTAATCATAACGACTGCAACACGTTCAATATAACAACCCGCAGATACGACTGTAAGGTATGTCCAGTACACACGTATAATCTGCAGCGTGGGAGTCTGTTTGAAGACAAGAAAACGGCCCTGCAGTGCCATCCATGCCCTTTTGGAGCAGACTGCACTGGTAATATAAGTGCCAAACCTGACTTTTGGGGATTCAAAAATCATTTAGATCCAAAAACACTGAAGTTTACCACGTGTCCTCATGGTTATTGCCGTCCTCCAAAGAAAACGGATTTTTCCGAATACAACGGCTGCCAAGGTAACCGGTTTGGTGAATTATGTGGACAGTGCAAGGAGAATTACTCAGAAGAGCTTTACTCTGCAACCTGCAGACCTTCACATGAGTGCAACGATTATTGGTTTTGGCCTCTCGCGTTTCTATATGTATCATTCATGGCGCTATACTTTACATTTAGGACAATGGTCTTGCCATGGATCAAGCGTCAACTCCTATGGTTCAAGGATGACCTAGATGGTGAAATGGAAAACAGTTTCGATAGTGGATACTTGAAGATTATCTTTTACTTCTACCAGGCAGCAGATCTTCTACTCATCTCCAAATCATCGAAAATCATTATAAAAACTCATGTTATTGAGCCCTTCATGGGGTTCTTTAACTTCCAACAAAGGATTGCTCTTGGTGGGTCACTTTGCCCTTTTCCAGGACTCACAGTCTTGTACAAAAAGCTGTTTTCTTCCTGCCATGTGGCTGGTACCTTCGCCATGATTTGTGCCTTCTACTCTTGTCACTACTGTGTGCAGAAACTCCGAGGTCAGAAATATCCATCGCCACAGCCCTATTTAGGCGGCATTCTGCGCACGATGTTACTTGGGTATAGCACATTAGGGTCCACCAGCTTCAGTTTGCTGCGTTGTATTCCTATTGGCTCTGAGAAACGCTTATTTTACGACGGAAACATTGTTTGTTTTCAGTGGTGGCAATACATTTTGATCGCTTTCGTATTTGTTTCTTTTGTGCCTTTTGTTGTTGTTTTGTTTTGGGGCTCGTTTAAGTTGTACAGTGGAACCATTTCTACAGGAATTTTTATCCTTGCTTGTTGTTTTCCTCTACCGCTTCTTCTCTATTGGGCCGTTGCCGCCAGGTTTTGTAAGGCGAGCAATGTATATTATAGAGGCTCAGTTACAAGAGAGACATCGAGGAACTCTGCAGAGAGGGTTCTTTATGACTCTTTCAAGAGACCAGAGGATGGTGGAAAACTTTCACTGAGCTGGGAAAGTGTTATGATTGGGCGCCGGCTGGTTTTGATCGTGTTTAAGGTCTTTATCAATGACCCAATGCCGCGTCTGCTTATTATGACCTTCTTCAGCGTTCTATTTCTTCTCCACCATGCCCTGACGCAGCCGTTTCGAGACAGCACTGCCAACAAAGTGGAAACCATCTCACTTCTATTTCTCGTAGTTTTGGCAATTGTCAATGTCTTTTTTGCTTCTTTTATGTCCCTGGCTGTTCCATTTAACGATCATTTTAATTTCTGGTGGGACATTTGCCAGGGTGTGGAAATTGTCATTCTCTGTTTTGTGCCTGTCCTCTTTGGAATCTTCTTGGCGATTACAATTTTATCACAGTTATGTCGAATAGTTGTTGCAGTGTGGTTTTCTTTTCGTCCCCGACTTAACAGCAGAGATGACATAACACAACCGTTGATATCTCCAATAAACTGAGAAGACTTTGTTCCTTCGGTGTTGTGTGTCACGAACTGACAATATCGACCTTTCAGGAGTCTGTCTTCTGTTTTTAAGCCAGTTATGTCAGTAGGAACCTCACTCTCTTGCCTTATTGACGACCAAGGTGGCAAATACCAAAGGATAAGACTGGACTAGCCACGTCGAGAGAGGGGAACACTATTAAAGCTGATTCTATAGAGTTACAAGCCCAAATGCGGTTCTCAAACAGTTTCCTTTAGAACTCTCATTCTTCACAAGAAATGAGAAAGAGTATAGTGATTAACCACCAGAACAAGCGATATGGTTTTGATGTCTCCAGCTAAAGCAAGCGCGAGGTGGGCATGGAGACCAGGACACTAGTAACTGTACCACCGGATTCCCTACCGTCGCGCGTGTCTGGTGCTGTACGCCTGCATCGGGCTCAGGACCCTTGCTCTCCTGATAAAAGTGAAAAGATGACACCTTTTTTTTAAGAGTAAAGGTGATGAGCGATTATTCGAGGCTCCACAACTTGGTTTGAAGCGGCAAGTCTCATTTCTAATAGCAGGACCCAATCAGTTCACCCTTGAAGACACTGTCTAATGAAAAGATTACTTGTAGCTCATAAGCCTGCAGGAAAGAAAGGCAGAAGCTCCTCGTAGGCACGTGACTTGTGACTTGTGAAATATCACACTTTGTCAATGATGCAGTGACCCTTGTTAAATTTTACAATTATTGGATATTTTTCTTTGGATAAAAGTGCTACAAGACTGAGAGAAAAGAGCGAATAGTAAGGCACAGTAATTTAAATAAATAAATTTCTCCGAGAAGACCGTGAAATGAATTCTGCTCATTTTGAAAATAATGAGTGCTAGTAGGCTAGCTGCCGTTTGTTATTTAAAAAAAGCCTTCAATCAGTCTTTAATCAGTTCTACATACTATTGTTGAGAGATTCGTTGCTTACGTTCATATGTGCAAAAAGAAAAAAAGAGCAAAACAGGAAAAGGGAAATGCAGTCGATCCTCGCTATTTCGAACTCGGTTTATTCGAAGTCCCCGCTATTTCGAAGGAAGATCGAATTCCCTTGGATTTACTCTTATGTTTTCAGTCATTTACTATCAGCTATTTCGAATTCCCCGCTATTTCGAACTCATCGGTCTTTCCCTACACCTTAAATCAACCCCGTTATTTCGAACTTGTCAAAAACAGAGTACGTACATAAGAGCAGAGCTGGAAACGTATTGCATTTTATTTGAGCTTGACTCACGTGCATTGTCCTCTAAGAAATTCCAGCTGTGCTATTCATTCAATATCGACAAGAGTATTAGAAAAAGCCAAAAACAACAGAACATTCAAAGATTTTTCAATGCAACAGCATCTGCTGATTTATCCGACATATAATTACTGTATTTTTATTTAATCCGTGTCTTTCTTCATGCTGTACTGTAATTTATTAAAAAAATGATTCATTGTTACGAATTTTACGCTTCCCCGGTTATTTCGAAACCCCGCTATTTCGAACTTTTTTCAATTTCCCTTGGGACTTCGAAATAACGGGGCTCGACTGTACTTCCTTACTCTCATCCCTGTAGACGCCTTGCATTCCCAATAAACGACGCGGCGCAAAGCGTGGTTCTCGTTTAAGCACATATAGAAGGGGCATAGCCAGTTTTTCGACTACAATAGTTGTAAGACTGGCTGACTTTCATTTCCACATATCCTGAAAATTGCACGCATGAGTAGTACGCACCGACCTCCACAACACTTTGACCTCTTAAGGTTTTTACCTCATCCTATAAAGAGTCTATAAACGCATAATTTATTGCAAGAGGTAGAGTGATCAAACCAAAAATGCCCGGGCCTACGGGTTTGTGGGCTGGCTACCCCCCTGTATAGTAACTCATGAACCACAGTTATAGCTTGTTGTAATCGTTGTTATCATTGTTGCATTACTCCCTCTAGAATGTTTTTTTTACATGTTTAATGCTTAATGAAAAAAGCAGGACTCAACGTTCGGGAAGCGGAGCAAGAGAAGAGAAGAAATGAAAAAAACATGACTTTAGTGGTTTTATTCGCCCAATGTAAGGGAATCCAGGACAGTCTTGGATTCTGGATTCCACGCCGTGGATTCCGGATTCCAGGTACTGGATTCCAGTGTTTGTAAGTAGGACTTGGATTCTGGATTCCAATCGTTAATGGCACTCCGGATTTCTTCATTCCTTCATTCCCTGGAATTGTATTCCGGATTCCAAAACCCAGGATCTCAGATTCCACAAGCAAAATTTTCCGGATTCCGGAATCCAGATTCCCTTACTTGGGGCGATTTTAATTAACTCGCTCAGTGGCACGTTTCAACAATCTTTGGTGATCGCTGGAGCCGTCTATTACGTTGTGCTTTTTAAAGAATGAAGATTTAGAGTGAGTGTGAGAAATCTTCCCTTTTATACCTCATTCTCTATTTTAAAGTACTTTTAGTTTTAAAAATTGGCACATTTCTTCAAAGTGATCATGAGTGGACACGATCTGAACTGATTGATTTTTTTATATACAGTTAAGCATTCCTTAGTCTGATTCAGATTCTCTAAGATAGAATATATATATATATAGAAAAAATAATAAAATCAATGTGAACATAATATATAATATACATTGATCAGGTATGCTTAATGGATGTAATACTGAAAATCCAAAACCTATAGATGAATTTGGGCTTTTCCTCGAAAATACTCAGACAAACATTGCAGCAGTATTTATATAACACTCGGGTAGCCCATGCGAGAAGGCTCAATGCGTGGAGCTCCGCCAATAATTAATGGGCCCATTGAATATAGAGCCTTGCGGTACGCCAAGCACAATGCTTTCTTTGTCTGATCTGCTGTCATTAATCTGCACATGAGAACTCTTTTGACGAAAACACTTATTATATGTCTTTTTCAGTACCCCTGTAGAGAACAGTATAAAAAGGCTTTTGAACAGTTAGCAAACACTATAACTGAAATTTCCCCTCGTCTCATTGATCGTATCATGTCATCTCGGACGCCTAGAGAGTACAGGTGGTAGAGTGCCCTTTCCCAAAGCCAGGAAATACGGCAAAGAGCTGATTTAATTGAGGCCAATATTTCGGCTCAAAGTGAGAGCAATAGATGGCATGAATGATAGGTAAATAATTAGGCAATAAAGTCATTGATAAGGTGAACTCAACGTTTGGCCTTGCGGTTTAAACCATCTGGTGAAAGAGTTTTGACTCTATATATGAGGCAAGCTTCTTTTGTTGTACGGAGTGGCATATAACTAAACAGACTATTAAAGTGTAGGATGAAGTGCTTTAGGGCTTGCTTGAAATGATTTTTTCGCAATTTTCCTGACATCAAATCTAAGGTGAACAGTAACTTGCAAAATTTATCGTTGACCCTGTGCAAGTCACTAAATTTTTCTATAGAGTATACTAACAAAAAATAAAAATAATGAACGAGTCCTTCCCAAAAAAGAATGCCATAAATGAATGCACCGATTAATCTGTTAGCATCGAAAGTATGAAGACGGTCTGGGATAGACTTCCTAAATGGTCGGGCCTGGGAAATGCTCATAGATAGCGAAACAGCGAGACATGGAACAGCTTAACCTGAAGAAATTCAGATGGAGAACAGAAAACTTGTCTTATGAGTAAGCTGCCCTCTAAAAAAGGCAAATAGTGTTGTCATCTGTTGACTCTTGGTTCTAGAATTTTTCATTTTTAGTTTGAGCGAGGAGGAATGTTATATAAATCGTTTGATGAACACGTGACAACCTGCACTAATTTCTGTCTTCGAATACCTTGACTTTTAGTACGTTCTAAGCCAGTCTCAATTAGCGGAATTCTAATGCTCTTAAAAATACGCGTGTAGGACTTTTAAAATTTCCTTTCAGTACCTCCATAAAGGGAATAAAAGTGTTCAAATGTTTCTTTGTCTCTGACCCCGTTTACGCAGGTCCGGACGTATTTTCAACGGACAAATTTCTTACTTGTGCATTCTGTTACAGACTGTGTACTGTTTGCCGTTCAAAAACTTGCGCTGTTCCGAACGGTTCGATAGATGCAAATCGTTGTTGCGACGAAAGTGTTTACAACGAAACATTTAGCCAGTCATTTGGCTCGTTAGTCATCTCATCATATGCAGTCGAAAAATGTGATCAAAGAAACTTCCCTTATACTAACCTGTGAACCGCAGACGTATTTCCGGTCGTCACTTCGCTCCCTCAAGGGAGAGAAGCAACGACCGGAAATACGTCCGCGGTTCGCAGGTTACCGTTTTATGTCATGCTCCACACTGGATCCACGCGCCTGATGTATATTACAGTAGCTAATTTCCGGGTCAGTAAATATCTGGCTTGAACTTGTATAAATTACGTCTTCCCCTCATAGTACGGGAACATACCTCAACGCAGATCTATACCAACAACAAGTGGATTAGTGCCAGAAAATGCCAAGGCCGACAAGATTTGGTTTTATCACGTTTTATTTCATATGATGTGTTATCTCAGTGATTTTTAAATGACTCTATTATTCATTCAAAATATTTCCCCAATTCTGATTAGCTAAAAGTACACGCATAATTCACCATAACTAGTTATTGATGACCAAATGTGGAAGAATTTTGTGTTAACGAGGAAATGACGTCAAAAATGCAGCCCGCTATAGGTTAAAGCACCGTTAACCGAGAAGACCTGGGGACGAGGTTGAGTTGTTTTGGTAGTGAAAAAAAATGGTCGACATTTCACTCGTTTCAGGAGTAACAACTACAGCTACTACAGCTACTACCGGAACTTGGCGAAATGATAGCAAAAAACACGGCAAAAACAGCAAGAAGACAACTTGGAGGGCGACATCTGCTATTTGGAGAATATTTGCGGAGCTGGACAAACCTTATCGTACACTATCGAAAATGAACTTAACATCGATGCAGGTAAGCATGTTTTAGCTATGTTTTTAAACTAGGAATTATTTTGAATGAATAATAAAGCAATTAATGAATTAGGCTTTTGTAGGATATGAAGAATTAAGCAGATCTCGGAGGGTGTTATCCACCTCGACCTTTGGCCTCGGTAGCTAACACCCTCCTCGAACTGCTTAATTCTTCATATCCTACGAAAGCCGAATTCATTAATTGCTAAATAATTCTCCCGTTAAATTTCTGACAGTTCTGACCGTTATTGTGACACAAGTGCTAAATTTGACTTCGTTCATGTTTTTATGAGGTGAGGCCTTAAACAAATAACTAGTAAGGCCACTGTAAACTTTTTTCAACTTATTTAAAAGACTAGTGCAATTTTGGTTAAATACTTGTTAGACGTTTCACCTTTTTTATAATTATCATTACTTTACTAATTGTCTACATTGAAGAAGTGTTTCAGCCAACTTGATAAATGTGAACTTAAAAGAGAATAATAATAATAGTCTACTATAAATAATATTCGCAAAGGGCGATTGCTTTCCAATTTTCACTACTCAAAGAACTGAACGGCACCTTAGGCCAGATATATAAATTTAAATCGTTCTGGCACTGTAAATCATCACTTTTGATGATTAAGAACCAAATAGTGAAAAAGGCATTGTTTGGGATCCAAAATTTTTAGAACATTGTACACTGTTGTATTTCAAAAGCGCTCTCATAGATTTTTTCAAATCTTGCCAAGATAAAGATAACGGTCTAAGCTATTAGCACAGTAGAGGATTTTAACAGATTATTGCTAGATTTTGAGAAAATTCTCAATTTGTAGATTTTATACAGTTTTTACGTCATCGTTATTCGGTTGCTATGGAGGCAGCGATGTGAGCAAAACATATTCTAAAAGTAAGTTCAGTGTTAGCTTGCACTAGAGCCAAAGTTATGAAACATCAAACACGAAGGGGTGACGTGTGACCTTGAAAGATGGTTGCGGGCCTCCTTAAGTCTTGGTAACCTTACGTTCTCTTAAAATCCTGGGCGCGAAATTAGAGAAATTTAGTGCAAGATTACCACAATGCACTGAAGAATTTTTCCACTCTGAGTGAAGTCAAGCTTTTTATCGGACGAAAATTTGGTTTCCGTCAGGTTCACCAGCTGCATGATTTCAAATACCACAATTACGTAAGAATCTCACTCTTTTATTATCATTTTAAGCCAGCCTAAATTAAGGAATTAAATGAACAAACTCAACCGTAGAAAAATGAATAACATCTTACTTAAGAAATTTTCCGAATTTCGGAAAAACTCCATCACTTATCCGTAGAAAAATAAATATTAACATCTAGCATAAGAGGTTTTCCGAATTTCGGATACCACATCCCTTATCCGTGAAAAATTGATTATTAATATCATGTTTCGGAGACCCCCGACACTTATCCATCACTTATCCGTAGAAAAATATATATTAACATCTAGCATAAGAGGTTTTCCGAATTTCGGATACCACATCACTTATCCGTGAAAAATTGATTATTAATATCATGTTTCGGAGACCCCCGACACTTATCCATCACTTATCCGTAGAAAAATATATATTAACATCTAGCATAAGAGGTTTTCCGAATTTCGGATACCACATCACTTATCCGTGAAAAATTGGTTATTAATATCATGTTTCGGAGACCCCCGACACTTATCCATCACTTATCCGTAGAAAAATATATATTAACATCTAGCATAAGAGGTTTTCCGAATTTCGGATACCCCATCACTTATCCGTGAAAAATTGATTATTAACATCGTGTTTCGGAGCCCCGCGACACTTATCCGAGGAAAAATGAAACAACTGCCAGGTGATCTGTGACGTCATTGCGGGGGCCTGGGGAAAGAAATTTTAATGCCGTATCCCATAAACCAACGCGCGCACCAATTTAATTAAATTCAATCTGTTCCCGTCAGCTTTGGTTTATGGGATCCGGCATTAAAATTTCTTTCCCCAGGCCCCCGCAATGACGTCACAGATCACCTAGTGGTAGTTCAAGATGTTTTCCGAATTTCGGAAAAGACCCCTATCACTTATCTGAGGAAAAATGTTTGTTCACAACTAAATTTGAGAGGTTTTCCGAAATTCGGATACCCCGTCACCTTAGAGAGGAAAATCGTTTTCATTTAACATCCAACTTAAAAGGTTTTCGGAAAAATTTTCCTATCATAGAGTCAATAAAAGAATCAACGATTACTGCTGAATCTCACTTCTTTACACCACCTGTTAAATAACTGGACAAAAACAGAAACCCGTGAATATCAGAAAATATCTATACCCTTTGCCTATTCTCGTTACCCACACGAATTAACCTACAAATTCGTGAAAAAAACACCTTTTACTGAAAAAATTAATTATTACGGCATAGCACATGTATAGATTTTTGTCCAAAGCATTATTACTCGCAACTATAAACAAATAAAGATAAATTTGAAAGAAAACGACCGCTCTTTTTTTCGTCTGTTCATTCTCTTTCCTGGCTTTTCGGAAACTTGACACATCAGTCAAAGAAATGATTACTTGGTAAGGAGTGAAGGTGCATAACACAGCTTGACCTACACCCTTAATAAACTAATTTCTAAGTTGAAAGTTAAACCAGAGATATGTGATGAGACATCACTTAAAACGTTCTCTAAAATTGCTATTCTCCACTACCGACACAAGCAACTTAACTAAAATTGCTTTCTAAATGTGAGTGGGTTTTCTATTCTTTAGTTGAAATTAGCATAGAGCGCTCTTCGTTCCGGCCGGCCAGTTCTGATGAATGGAAACCGTCTTAAGTGTCCCTTTTTTTTCTTAATGGTCGATCACTCTTGTCGAATTGAAAGACTCATAAAGACGAAACAAAGTAAGAATACTGAAGAGAAGGCTTCAGCCTACCTGGATCATTTTTTCGCTGGCTCCCTTGCTTCCGCTCGCTGGTTTGGGGGCGCAGGCCGTACTTATTTCCAGTAAGCACTCATATTCTACTCCTTTTGAAGATTTTAACACAGCACCGTTTCCAAAAACCTTGGCTTCACCATTAACAACTGCAATATGCCAAAATTTCCCTGTTTGAGAGGACCTGGAAGACGACATTGTCACAAGAGTAGGGCCACAGTAAATTTGGACGATCGAATAACCGAACTCTTCTTGAGGCCTGAGTGCTTTTAAAAGCTTTTAAAATAACATCTACGTGACAGCGTATTTGCATTTTCGCACGGTTGATGTGTGAAAATCCGGGATTTGACAGCACAGAAACAGAGTTTTTTGTCCAGTTAATTAATATCCGGTATCATTCATTTGGTGAGAAGGCACAACAATGACGGCGTTCGATCAACTTGGTATGAAAAATTATAATAGAATTGTTATTAAAAAAACAAGTCTGTTAATTGGAGGAACTGTGCCTTAATCAGGAATTAAAAGCGCACGCTCACCCACAGAGAGCCAGCCAACGGCATTCTCGACCCCAGTGCTTACGGGTTTGGGAATGCGCCCGTAAGCTCTGGGAAACTCTGCGCCGGAGTAGCCAAAATCTGGCTATTTGGGCATCACAGCGCATGCTCTTGGAAAATACCGTTAAACGTTCCCAATCACAGATTGAGACTTGAAGTTTAGGGTATGCTTGACAGTTGATTAATATTTCTGTGGACTACTTCACGAGGTGGTAAGTGAAACCCGAATGGCTAGTTAAAATAAACGTATGGAAATTCCAATAAAACTTTCCAAAATATGAATTTAGCGTCCTTTTATTTATGTTTGTTCATGAACATTAACACTTCAGCGAAGCTGCTTTGAAATGTGATATCGTGGGAAAAGAGAGAACTATAAATATCTAGTCGCATTGTACACGTATCACTTTTAGTTTTTCTGGTTTTTTTTTCTTGCAAGTCTGTTTTTGGGCAATTAACGACAAGAAGCTGAAGTTTTCATTCATACTCGGCTACTTCGTGTGAACAAGATAACGTGGAAGTAGAAGAAACATCAGCAATGTGTCACGCTTCTTAACTTATAGCTGGCAAAGATGTCGGTGTATTTTTATTGTATTTTTTTTGCATTCAAATCTTTTTCTGGTTCACGGTTCAATTTTTGATATGTAGCTAAGCTATTTTATTTGAAAATTGAAAAATCCAGTAATTCTGATCTGCCTAATTAGTCGTTCAAATGTTGTTTTCAAGAATCGGCCGGCCGTGTTTACTTCAACATGTCTAGGGAAAAAACCTGCTCACACGCCAGACACGCCGCACGTTCAACCGCTCTCGTGCAAACTTGAATAGACCAATCAGAAACACTTGTATTGTTTTTTGCTGAAACCAATCAGGGACAAATCTTGCTCCAGGGTTCCCCAGAGCTCTTGATCCCTCTCCTCTACATGCGCAGAAGAGCTCTGGGTCGAGATTGCAGCCAACGGTCGACCCTGCCAATCGTCGCCTCTAGCTGTTTTAGGGGGGACGTAGCCTCCCCGCAGACGTCCCGTGGGGTTTGTTTTTGCTTGTCACGCATTCATTTCTCCCCACAGACGTCTGCTAAACTGAGCCGACTTTTACGTTCTGCATTGTTCACGATCAGCCAATCACGGCCTGTGATATAACGGGAACGTCACCAAAGAATTACTTCACCAAGGTCATGGGTCGCGGACCAAACACCAATACGCGAAATTTGGGTATATTTTTTCATGAGACGGTAAAACAAAAAATCCGAAGTCTACAGCAATGTGCTTCCAACGGCAGAAAAAGGTTTACCTGAATACTTGTTCTGCAAAAAGGCACGTCTTCCTGTTGCGTTTTATTTCAGTCACAAGCTAAGTGCCGCCGACGTCTCGTAGTTACTAAAACCCGGAACGACCCATAACGATCCACAACGACCCACAACGACCCACAACGATCCACAACGATCCCACAACGATCCACAACGACCCACAACGATCTTCAAACGACCGAGGACGATCTCAAAACGACCCAAGAAAAAAATATCAAAATTTCACTTTTGAATTTTTTTCAAAAATTATGCTCAGTGTAAGAGGTCGCATAAATTCATTCACAGCTACAAAAGAGGACTTCATAACCTGCTTTAAAGGTCAGGGTTGCCTGAGCAGGGTAATGAACGAGCGCCTTGCTTACATGTTTACATACTCGACAAACGAAGTAAAATTTTCTCGCCTAACTCTCGTCTACGACCATACCACACTGGGAGAACATCGGTTCTCGTCTGATCACCGTCGGGCGGGGTTAGTATTTGGATGGGTGACCGCCTGGGAATACCCCGTGTTGTAGGCTTCTTCTTTTATTTTATCTTTGGAGGAATTTTTTCATCATTTCTGCTGTTTGATCCCCTGCTGGAATGTATCTCTGCTGTCGGTCCCAAAGTTACTAGGAATTGTTGCCCGAAGTAATCAAGTTGGGAGGTAATTTTTTTGCAAAATAATATAACTTGGGCATAGATCGCGCGTTGGTTCGAGAGCGCGCGGTAATGTTCCATTTTGCTCTGTGACTTCAAATCACCGCTTGTGACATCACTTTTTTCAAATCACAGCTTCCACAAGTTAAAGTTCGCTTTTAAGTACAACTGCAGGCCGAAAAAAGGCCGCGAAAGCCACAGAAACAAGCGAAAAGGACAAATACGACTTGTGAGTCGTTCTGGATCGTTGTGGATCGTTGTGGGTCGTTGTGGATTGTTGTGGATCTTTGTGGGTCGTTCCGGGATTTAGTAACTACGGCCGACGTCTAAACTTCAAGCTAGAACGACAAATGTCAACAAACTCTAATTTCGCTCCTTCAAAGAAAGAAAGAACGCTTATAATCAGTACATCATTGGACCTTCATTTTTCACCGTATTTTATTTCTCGACGAAATATTTAATCATACTGCAGCTCGGAAAAGTCGCGGACCATGGACCACATGCTAACTGTACAAGTCACTCGCTAACATTTCTTCCACCGATCGATCTTCAACCAAGCTTCTGGGCTTCCGTAAACAACAGAGAAAGCCCCTCTCTCGACAACCTTCATATTCTCTTCGCTAATATCACTGAGCGTTACAGCAGGGATACCAATATGCCAGCTTTGAAGCTTGATCTTTCATAAGATTTATCAGTGGCGAAGCAACAACAACATGTCCAGTAGTTCCACGCACTGTGTCGCAAATAAGCGGCAAAGCTTGATCGATATGTAAGGGATTTTCCAAATCCCGTCGGGCAAATTTATAAGCTCATCGATCTTCTCTATAAAATTTGCAGGATAGCTTCTCTCTGATACTTGTTTAACTCTGTTTACAACAAATTTTCTCGCACACCCGATCAAAAGCCTCACTGATCGTGCGAATCTGAACTAGCGGCTCGGGTTACGTTTTACAAAAATTGGTAAACGGCCTGTGATTGGTGAACGTAAAAGTCGGCTCAGTTTAGCAGACGTCCGTGGGGAGAAATGAATGCGTGACAAGCAAAAACAAACCCCACGGGACGTCTGCGGGGAGGCTAGATGGAGTGTTCATACGGCACAATTTTCAGCCGCTTTCCGATATGATGAGGCGATATGATGAGGAAAGATGTATATAACTGTTTTGAAAAACTCTGGATTTTGGCCTCTGAATTCTATATTTCATATTTGTCGATTTCCAGATTCTGTTATGTGGAGTGAAACACGGCCAGGCTCATGGCTGGTTACGGGTTATTTAAGAGTGTGTCCATGAGAGAACCAGGCAGGGGGTGATAATGCTCAAATCACGGATTTCGCTCAAACTTGTCAAAATTGATGGGTTTGGTGAGATATTAACCTCGACAAAAAATAAGGTCGCAATATTGAATTCCCTGGGATTTACAGGTACCCCCCCTAAAAATCACAAAATCTACTCATTTTTGCATAATTAATTAGCTAACTTTGGTTTGGCTGTTCAACCAGTACAAAAGACAACTTCAAATCTAATGAACTTTATCATCTTCTATGTTTATCAGACTTAATCCTCAGTAATTTATTTTTACTCTCTAATTCGATCTCTTCCTATTATTTAGCCTAAAGTAAGGTCATCTTCTCACTGTTTTGACCAAACCCTAAATTTAAGGTGTTTTAGTCGCTAACACCTCCCATGAGCAACAACCTATGTACTTAATTCTCACATATTCTTTGAAAGATATCTTTAAGGTTATCAAATCAATCCTAAAATATTTGGGCAATCTCATACTTTATAAATAATGACGTATTATGTACATTTGCCTTGACGCTTATTTGTCATTTGGTCAAAATTGGAAGAAACGTAACATTTATTTTTTTAAACAAAAAAAGCACAATGTTGGCGAGAAGTCACAAATCAGATTCCTCATTATCGATACTAATAGCGGAATTGTTAGAAAGTGTCACCTGAGGCATGTTTTCTGTGTTATTTATGGACGTTTTGATGGATATTTTATGGAACGCTTGAGTAAACACAAGGAGCAAAAGATTTAGTTCAAAACTTCGATCGGTCCAACTTGTAGGTGCTACAAGACCCAAAAACGATAAAAGATAGTGAATAAATGTTACATACACGTCTCTCAGATGCTTTAGTCCAGGTTGGCTGCTCCAGTTTCGTCTGGTCCTCTGTGGCGTTACTCTGCGTTACTTTGTGACGAGGTAATGAAACATCTTGAAACATTGCAAAATTAAAAGTGTCGGCTTTTCACCGAACATTCGAAGTCTTTGGCATAAGCTGTAGCCAGAGGAAGCAAAATGATTCTCCAAGGACAAGAAGGATCACTGACAATCCGTCTTTATCTATGGAAAACAACCACCTGCTCGAACACCCTCCATCTTTGACTTTAGACTCTGCCTAAATACTGGAATCTGTTACGCTGGACTACCGGACTACGGAATGCGGAATACACCATCTATTGTTTGTACGCGTCAATACCCTGTTATAACTGGTGTGCTGAAAATAGGTTGTGAAAGTCGTGTTACTTGAAATTTTGAGTTTATTCGATGTTGACATTAATTACCATGATAATAATCGTCCATAATAGCCATTTTTATAGTCATACCGTGCCATGCAATTTTCGACAATTAATGACTTGCCATTGGGTATACTTACTTACTTACTTAGTTATATTTTAAACCTCGTAGTCTTACAACTATACAGGATGGTATCTGTATCTGGGTAAATTATTGACTGCAAAAACATAATAATAACCGTTTAAAAGTGTTGAGGAAAATTAAACTTCTGAGGAATACAAAAGACCCAAAAGGGGGCACTAATACGTTGCAAAAAAAGTCGGCTAGACTTCTTTAGCTATTCACGGAAGGTGTAAATTAAGAACAGTTTTTTTAACACAGACTAATACGCAATATTCACTTCTCATTTAAGCTGTCATTTGCGGATTCATACAGTATAGATAGCTGTACTTACGACCGCCATCACCAAACCCTGTTTCAACTCCCACACGAGCTCTGGATTTTTAGGTTCTCGTAAGCGGCCGCGGACACGCAAAGGGTTTACCGGTGAATTAGATGTTAGCTTTGATTTAAAGCTCTCGTAAGCAGACACCCGGAAGAAAATCTTATCCGCCTCTGAATGTTGTGCTTTTTTTTTATATTATGTCCACAGTCATATCGCTGTTTGTCGCTGTTATGAATCATTCTTATATATCCGTTTCAGAGTTACCACATACACGTCCGGTTACACTTGAAAATACAAACTGAATTGTATGCCTTTACCTTTACTTGGGAACATTACTGCCATAGTTAGGTTTTATAAGACCCCCAAAAGACCGTGCTAAGTACAAAATTCAGTGTTTATGACAGTCAAATCTGGTGCCAGCAGGGTAGGGCATTTGTACACAATTTGGCCACTCCCCCGGGGAGGGGGGGGGGGGGGGGGCTCCAGTATGAAAACAAAATGGAATTCTTGTCGCAAACTAATCTGGACGTGTCTCACGCTTTATTTGTCCCTTTGAGCTCGTCTGCACCAAGATCCGGCTTCACTTCGCTGCTATTTGACGTGCAACTTAAATAGACAAAAATATTTCTTTCCAAAACACGAAAGCAAAGCGACTTCTATCTCCGAGTTTGAAAAGAAATGGGATCATTTATAATCACAGTCTGAATAGAGTTGCCAATAGATTTGGAATTCTAAAATTTTTATTAGCATACAATAACAATAAAATTATCTCAGAGAATGTCGGAAAGTCATATTTTTCTTTTTTTGTTCACTGCACTCTGGCTCCTGGCTCCTGACTCCCGATACAATGTTTCCGTATGGTGGCCAACCGCTGCTTAAAAATGCGGGCTCCAGTTAATGTCAAACATGGCGGACGTTTCGTTGTTGTTACATGTGAATTGAGCTACAACAGTGGCAGAAATAATTCTTTCCATGGATTACAAATCGGCTTTCTACTTTTCGTATTGTTTTCTCCTAAAACAACTTGATTTGGATTTTTGTGCGCAAACTAATGGATAAGGAATTTTAGTCGTACAGCGAGTCACGACGCTGAAGTGCGCTGAACTGGGCATCGAATCGAAGGTGGCATGGGGAACAAATCCAAGCGGGCACAAACTAGCAGTTGAGGCATCCAAGAGATACGTATATGGATTTTATTGATCGTTTATATTGTTTTTAGGGCGAAATTATTAAAGTAAGTAAAACTGTGAATTAAATCTTTGCATGTTCAGTATGTTGTTTTTCCTTGAAAAGATCGCGTATATAGCTATCAAAAATCATCGTTAGAGTTTCTTGCACAATAATTTCAACACTTTTACCCTTATTAATGTTAAATCATTGTCTGATGAGTTTTTTTCTCGATTTCTCCTCATTCAGAGGCAAACGCACGAATATTATGAGGGCCTGAATTTTGATGAAATATGCAAAAGTCGCTCAGTCACATGAACAGTTTATGTCAACACATGGAAGAAAGTGAATTGCCCAAACTTTTTATGATCTTTTTCTGAACTTAAGTGATGGCTTTAACTACTCATGCAAAAGGTATAAAGATAAGCTGTTGCTCATCAGAGATTGGGGAATAAAATACCCTAATTTTACGACTTACTCAAAACTTGGAAATGATGACCCAACTTAAGGGGACTAAGAGGAGGGAAATCGAATCGGCGACTTTAAAAAGTTTATTGTGCTTAAAGTCTTATGAACTCAGATCATCTCTCAGTGCATTAAAGTTCCACGTGGCTTTTCTGTTTGTTGCACTGGCATCGTAAAGTTAGCTAATTAATTATGCATAAAACGGGCAAAATGGCGATTTTTACAGGGGATGCCCGGGTCTCCCAGGGAATTTAATATTTTGACCTGAAATTCTGTAACATAAGTTAGCTCCTGGTACCTAACATTTGTGCCGAGTTTCAGCGAAATCGGTGATTTGAGCATTATCACCCCCTGCCTGGTTCTGCCTGGTTTTCTCATGGACACACTCTTAAATAAGTTGCATCCTCTGTGATAGAGCTTTGACACGGCTAAGTACATAGGATGAAAAGCGCAATTTTTTGATCTCTAACTAGTGGAACCTTTTGACAAAATTTAAGATCAACGTTCATTGCAAATTTAATATTATGATATATCCGTGCAATAAAAAAGTGCCATATAAAATTGCATACATGTAACTAAAAACTGTATTCACTTATATCAATGTTGTTCAGTATTAAATTATGGAAGAGAGGTTTAACTCTGCGTTGTAAAGTGCTTTCATTGAGCGTTAGCTCTAGGAAATGGAATAAGGGGACCACACGAGGCTAATCGTGGTGAAGAGGTATGATGAGGTGAAGAGTTACAAAAGTGTTTTGTTTACTTTAAGAAACAACTCACGGCGTCTGTTTTTTTAAGATGCGTGGATATAGTATGCAAAATTCAGAAACATCTGCGCTCTTTTGGGGTATTCAAAATTCGGAAACATTTCTTTGCGCTTTTGCGGGGTTTCCAAAATTCGGAAACAGCTTTGCACTCTTGGGGGGTTTCCGAAATTCGGAAACACCTTTGCACTGTTTCGGGGTATCCGAAATTCGGAAACATCTTTACACTGTTTGGGGGTTTCCGAAATTCGGAAACATCTTTGCACTGTTTGGGGGTTTCCGAAATTCGGAAACATCTTTGCACTGTTTGGGGGTTTCCGAAATTCGGAAACATCTTTGCACTGTTTGGGGGTTTCCGAAATTCGGAAACATCTTTGCACTGTTTGGGGGTGTCCTAAATTCGGAAACATCTTTGCAATCTTTGGAGTGTACGAAATTCGGAAACTTTTCTTTTCACTCTTGGGGTGTTTCCAAATTTCGGGTGAAACCACTGATTTGACCTCAGCAATTTTTTGCATCCGCATAATAAGAGAATTCCCTTGTCTCGTTTTTATCTTGAATTTAAGATTCTGTGAAAATAAAGAAAATTCTACCTTGTGTAAGGGCGGAGTTTTAGAAATCCGCGCAAAATTTACATTTAATTTTTTGCCCAAATTATAACTTGTTTCGGAGGAAAAACATGAAACTGCCTTGTTTAAATCAATTAGTCGGACAAAGATGGCCAATTTCCTCGCAAAAATATACCATTTTCCTCGCGTTTCGTAGTGTTTGCTCTGAATTTTCCAAAAATGTAATGCCACAAATTAGTTTGGAACGCGTTCTTAGGTAAGCCTCCCCCACTGGTAAAATTTGCTCGAGGGAAATCGCAAGTCGCCAAAGCAAAACTCGCAAACTCTTCCAAAAAAAGAAAAAACAAATACATTGAATTTCATTCATTTCAGTGTTACCCTGCGTGGCAGAGTTCAGAAAGGAAGAGCTGGGGGAAGGGAGAGAGGGGAGAAATTGAGAACGCACAAATTATCCCTTCCCCTCTCCCTTTCGCAGGCTAATTCTTATTTGGCTTTTGATGCAGGCATGAAAATCACAACTTTTGAAAACAACAGTGGACTTGGACCTCAGTAATATGCCCTTCTGAAACACAGGTTTCATGCCACTTCACATGACTTTTAGAGTTGTCTTATTGTAGCAACAAGAGGCCGTCGAATTTCGATCCCATTTATTTAAATATATTTATGTATGTTCTCAGCTATTTTATCCTACATATTCTGGGACATATAACTTCTAATTTGAAGCTCACGTAGCATGGTGAACTAAGACTTCTGTGACTCTGTTGAGTCATATGAAAAAAAAGTACTTAGAAGACTTGTGTGACAACAAAGAGTTACATGAACAAGAACTTTTTTATAAATTTTATTCGTACAAACACAGGAGCCTGTTTTGTTCAGGTGCTGGAGTCCTGGAGCTCGACTAGTGTAAACTAATTTAAAGATTTTAAATCAAGATTTGTTGGTATCTATTTAACCTATTAATTCGCACACTTAAGATAGATAACAAAGAACATCGTAACTGACTGACAGCGTGACTCAAGAAACACTAGAAAACTTGTGATTACCCTTTGACTTCTGGGTCCGTTCAGTTTGAAGAACTAGTCACCGGGGAAGCCTTTCCAAGCAAGATGCGAAAAGCAAATTTCAATTTTCTAGCACTCTTCCTTCTTTTGTGTTCCATTTCCACAGGTAAGATGACTTTGGACCGTAATTAGCACCCATATTCTTATAAGAGATCAAATATTTGGAGCACCTTGACTATAATATCTCTCCAATACTGAGCCCGTTTAGAAACGGATAAATATAATACTGGCGTAATATGGTTAATATGTATGTCTACGCAAATCCTGATTAATACCTAACACAATTTTCCCCTTAATTTTCTGTCATCATTCTTGTCATAACGGATACTCCTGAGTTGCCTTATATTGCGAATCAACAGAATCGTCGGCCAAGTCTTGCAGGTATGGATATTATATCTCTGGCTTGTGTTGTCGCGGCCTGTTCGATCTAACAGGAAATACAATAAGAACCTAGTGTTTTAAGAACCTACAGGCAGAAATTTGGCCTTTAAATACTAAAAAATATAAGAACCTGCTAAACCTGGCAAAGAAAAATTCTTATGAAAAAAATCACTCCAAATTCACGATTTTAATTGTGTGAGAAACTTCTGACAAAAGGTTATTGTGTATATGTTTTCTTTGATTTACATTTGATTGGATTTTCACTAGGAGTATATGTTTTACATAAAGCTACCTTTCAATATAGACGATTCAAGATCTTAATTAATTATTTAAAAAATATAGAAATGTATTGATGTTCTTCTTGAACCTTGATTGTTTGCCATTTTAATTTATGTATTAGTGGTGCAATATTTCTGCCAATGGTTACACTATGACAACCTCTGAAAAATAAGAACCTTTTAAGAACCTAATCAGCCTGAATTGTGAAAAACTACCCTAAAGTATAAGAACCTTTTCGGCCTGACCTCGAAAATTCTAGGTTCTTATATGTGAGTTTTTACTGTATGAGTCCAGTCGGTGACTTTGTGATCAATAGTAGTCTCATTTAAGAAGACAGGAAAAAGGAACTGATGATCACACCTCATGACTCCTGCGTTGCGTGCCGTGTTTCAAAGACTAATAAGGCCACCAGCCCTTTTTTTTCGTTTAACGTCGAATGCGTTTCCTGATATTCGGTCGGTCGGTCGGTCGGACTGAAAAAAAAAAACAAAAAAAATCACCAGAAGTCTCGGAATACGAGGCCCTGGTACCCCAGGACGACGTTAAACGTTAACATTCACACATTTGGATTAACCAAATACACAATATACTGTAAAAAATGTTCCTGTTTTTGTTCGTGTTTTTCTCTATGCTGTTACTAGGCTCATTTTTCAGATTAAAAGAATTGCTTTCAAGTGAAAAATGGTTTAGCTAAGTCGTTACTTTTTTTACAAAGGTGCGTGAAACGTTTCGGCAAATAACTCAGAAACTGTGGAGCACAAAGACCTGAGACTTGGACAAATTGTTTATATATGTCTTTTATAACATTTCATTTTCTTGGCTTCTTTCCCTGGACAGTTTCCAATTTATTTTTTTTGCGTGACAGTGAAAACGATCGATTGTTATTCTTTCTCCTTTTTGCAGAAACTATGACAGAGGGAAAGAGCCTATACATTTCTCGAGCCTTGGGTAACGACACATGGTCGTGTGATCTGCAGAGACCTTGTAAAAGCATCTGGCGAGTTGTCAAGTTAGCGTCAAGTGGGGATCACATTTACTTAGACGGCACTAACACTGACAAAGACCCTTACAACTGTTCATCAGGAACGTCACAGCATCTGGGGATTTACGCCAACAAGAGTCTCTCTCTGATTGGTTCTGTCAGTCCTGTGCCTCAGATACAATGCTCTGAGGGAACAGGTTTGATATTCAACGGTTCTGATAGCGAGGAGCAAATGAATATAACTATATCAGGACTTCTTGTAAAGAACAGCTTTGTCAGCTTCCAAGATTCGTCCATTTATGTTCATGGTTGTAAATTCCAAGACAGTGTACGTGGTGTGGAAATCAATATTTCTGCCAGGATGTTTGTGGACATTCAGATTGCAAATTCATCCTTCTCTAGAAACAGCAAATGTATCTCTGTAAATGTCAACAGTAAAAGCAGTTCTTTTCAACGAACTCAAGTAACGTTTAAGATTAAAAGTTCCCTTTTTGACGACAACTTTTTGTCAGATGACGGGAAAGTTATATCGTTTGCCGCATTATCTTCAACTAAACAGTCTGTAAGTTGTAATGTGATCTTGGAAAACACGGTATTTCACCGAAACATTCTTAGTCCGAAAGGTCTCATTTGGCTAGATACGAGAAAAGCCAGCCAGTTCATTAAACTTCAGAATGTGACATTTATTGACAATTATCCTTCGTTGCACCAAGCTTTTATGATGGGTGGTTACAGTGAATGGAACGTTAAAAGCAACGACCTAACAATTTCAATCAATTCAAGCACTTTCGAAAGTCAACATGCGCGGTCTTTCAATATCATTGCCTCCAACATTTCAGTAGCGATCTATAACTCCAGTTTTACTGGCCAAAGGGTGGTCGGGAGTGGCGGAGCTATATCCTTGAGAGGAAATTATCTTCATGCATTTAACGTGTATAACTCGTTTTTTGTAAATACAGCTGCTGATGAAGGTGGAGCAATTTCCATTGAATCTGCCACTGTTCACAAGGCTAGTTTCTTCGATGACAGTTTCACCAACAACACTGCGAAGAATGGTAAAGGGGGAGCGCTTTACATTTACACATCAGGGTCAATCTACAAGAATTCTCAATTCTCGATAGACGAAAATAATAACGTGCAATACAGTATTCGACGAGACACGCAATTTCACTTGAGCGTCACTAACTGCGTTTTTATCAACGCTAGCAGTTCCGCTGGGGGAGGAGGTATACATGTCAAGGCTACGAATGTTTTCATGAGACTGCGTCACTCTGCGTTCATTGGCTGTTCTAGTAAAGCGCAAAGGCATGGAGGAGGAGGGGCTTTAGTACATGTATTAACATCGGAGCCAAAAAGAAAGCAGGGCAAAGATTTTCTTATGATTGTGGAAGGTTCCCGTTTTGAGCGATGTAGACTGGCGCTCAACACTACCGACATGACTGGGGGCTCATTGAGTGTTTTAGCAAATGCAACCCAAATAGAAATTGTTATAAATAACAGCGATTTTATTTCCAATCATGGAGGTGCTGTTGCTGTTTATTCCCCACAAAGTTTGACAAAAAGCGTCTGCAATGTTACAGTTAATAACTCTATCTTCTTACACAATAATGGAACACCTATCGTCATATCAGTTGTCAAAGAAAGCAATATCGTATTTGAAAACGTTACCATAGAGTCTAATAGCGGAGGATACTATGGGGGCGCTTTTATTGGTTATAATGCAACTCTTAGCATACTCCGATCTCGATTCTTAAAAAATAGAGGCTCTTATGGCGGAGCGCTTGCAGTGGTCTTGAGTAAACTGAGAGTGTTTGATTCCGTTTTTGACGGCAATCAGGCCCGGATCGACTATTTGGGTCCACTTAAAAAGGGAATGGGATTTGGAGGCGCCATGAATATCTTCGGTAAACAAGGACAGTCCTTATCTATTGAAATATATAACGCTACATTCAAGAATTGTTCTGCTAGTCTCGAAGGAGGTGCTATTTCCATAAAAGCCACAGATTCCGCGCATGTCAACGCTAAAATCAAAGGATCTAAGTTCGCGCAGAACTCGGTTTTTACGCGGAGTGAAAATAGCTACGGAGGGGCACTGATCATCTTTGTAGGAACAGACACCGAAGTTGACCCACAATGTTTGCCACTAGATATATTTTGGTCATGCAAGTCTCGTAGTCATAGGAAATTTCGCTCATGGAATTACAGAAGTTATTTTCTTTTTGAAAATACAACGTTTGTGAGAAATGCTGCAGTTGTGGGTGGCGCGATATACTTAAAATACGGAAACGCAACGTTTCGAAATTGCTCCTTTAGTGACAATTTCGCGACAAACCTTGGCGGTCACATATACATTGGAACTGGTTCATCCAGCCTTCATTTGCAAAACACTGTTTTCAATCAAACTATAAACCAGTTGCAGCTAGTGGGAGAAAGGTACACCATAGGGTCTTTCCTTCACTCTGAAACTTCAGGATCACTTGTTTTTCACAACACCACAATGGACGCTAAACGAATGAACGACAGCATCATAACTAGTCCTCTCTTGCTGGTTCAGAATGGTGGATTGCTAGATCTTGGAGACAATAATTTGACGAGGTTTTATTGTCCACTTGGGATGAGAATGGATATTACTGATTTTACAACTTGTGAAATACAAACGATAAATAACACATGCAGTATCGCAGTAGACATTCGCTATCTACGATATTACTGTTTGACATGTCCACAGGGAAAGTATAGTCGAAAGCGCGGAGGTGCCTTTGGAAACGAGTTAATACCAGGATTTCAGTGTCTTCCGTGTCCGTTTGGAGCAAACTGTTCTCAAAATATAATCGCCAAAAATAACTTTTGGGGCTTTGAAGAACAGGATACCACATCAACGCTACAATTTACCTTGTGTCCCTTGGGTTACTGTCGCTCACCTGATATAAACCACTACCCTGAATATAATGGTTGTCAGGGTTACCGTTCTGGTAAATTATGCGGACAGTGTAGTGACGCTTACTCGGAGACACTTTACTCCACACACTGCAGACCTTCACAAGAGTGTAACGATTACTGGTTTTGGCCTGTCGCGTTACTATATGTTTTGGTTATGGCACTGTATTTTACATTTAAGCCTCCTTTTGTGGCCTGGACCAGGGGCCAAATATTCTGGTTTAAAAAAGATGAAACAAAGAACAAAGAAAGAAACTTTTCAAGAGGTTATCTTACGATTGTCTTTTACCTCTACCAGGCGGCGGACATTTTGCTGGTCTCCAACTCCTCACAACAAATCTTCAAAACTAAATTTGTCGAGCCTTTGGTTGGGATGTATAACTTTCAGCAAAAATTTTCATTGGGTGAATTAGTTTGTCCCTTTCCTGGCCTCACCGTGATAACAAAGCAGTTTTTTTCTGCGTCTCATGTGATTGGCACATATTTGATGATTGGCATTATTTACATTGTTCACTGGGGAGTTCAGAATTTTCGAGGTAAAGAAGGCCCATTTGCTGGTCCTTACATTGGCGGTATTCTACAAACCATGTTGCTTGGATACACAACTCTTGCTTCTGTCAGCTTTGACCTGCTACGATGTGTTCCCATTGGTTCAGAGAAGCGATTGTTTTATGATGGAAACCTGAAGTGTTTTCAGTGGTGGCAGTACATTTTGACTGTTTTTATCGCGGTGTTATTTATACCTTTTGTGTTTGTCCTGCTTTGGGGACCAATTAAGTTGTTCCGAGGATCCATTTCTGCCAGAAATTTCTTCCTTGCCTGTTGTTTTCCTTTACCTGGTTTACTTTACTGGGTGTTCGTTTCTTTCACCGAGAGAAATGACAACGTAGACTCACCCACAGATCAAGATTCTATGATCATGATATTCGTTGAGAGAGTTCTTTACGAACCTTTTAAGAGACCAGAGGATGGCGGCAAACTGTCTTTGAGCTGGGAAAGCGTTATGATTGGACGCCGACTGATTCTCATCATCCTGAGAACTTTTGTCCTCGACCCAGTCTCTCGTCTTCTCATTATGACCTTTTTCTGTGTTTTGTTTCTTCTCCATCATGTCCTGACTCACCCATTTCGTGACAGAATGGCAAACACACTCGAGACCATTTCTCTACTGTCGCTAGTTTTACTTGGGACTGTAAACGTGTTTTTTGCTTCTTTTCTGTCATTAGCTGTACCATTAAGCGATCATTTCCAATCTTGGTGGAGTTTCTGCGAGGTAGTGGAAATTATCATTCTCGGCACAGTACCTGTGTTTTTTTGCCTTTTTGTCTTTGCTCTTGTGTTTTCCCAGGTGTTTCGTGTAGTGTTGGTTGTGTGTGTCTTCTTACGTAATTTGATTTTGATCTGTGTGATTCGGCGCAATTACGATGAGACGAGGCCAGTATTATCTTAAGAGTCGGTGAGGCATTACCACAAGACACCGTGTAAACTCAAAACATAAATTCATGATCGGACGTCACGTCCGCCGCCATTTTGGTGTCCTGGAACAATGAAATGGCGGCTATGTTGCTGTTCCACATCAGTCCTGTGGGAATTGAACACTTTTCATATGTAAAAAAATGCCTTTACTTAAAATAAGTTTCAATAGCTGCTGGTCACGTGAGTGGAAACTTCGTTTGCGCTGTCACGCAACGCTTCTTGGTTGACAAGTTAAAGAAACATTGTTTTACGACGTAAAAAGCGGCTGTGCAAGAGACTAGCGACCACATTTAACACTTGCAAAAGATTTTTGACTATCATTTTCACAGATTTTCACAGTTTGCTACAGTGTAATATATGTTTTTCTGGGTTAAAATTTACTTAGGTATGTTTTAGCAATGTGTCTGAAATGTTAAGTTCGTTCGAAGTTTGTTAAAAATGTGGGAAAAGTGTTTGAAGATTACACGTCCGAAATAAATGAACATCTGAAGCTTTATAATCATCCGAAATTTTGTGCGAGTGATGTACGCGAATCGGACCAATAGCAAACCTGGTACGCCGCAAAATGTAATAATCGCCGCAAATTATTGTAATACTAACGCAAAATGTAATAAAATTTTCAACTTAAAAATTCTGCCTTAAAAGATTATTACATTGAATGTAATAATCTTTCAACGCAAAATGTAATAACTTTTCTAACGCATAATGTAATAGCGTAAAATGTTATAATTTTCGAATGACATGCATGACATTTCGAAGGCGGTATTATGGCTCAGTAACCAGTAGCCGGATCCAGATCTTCATTTAAATTATTATTATAATATTGCGAAAGGTTTGAACCCAGGAGTAATTTCAAAAGTAGGTTGAGTTTGATCGTCCAGGTGAACGTAGTCCTGAATAGGACTGTTGTTGTTGACAGTAACTGACGTTTCGACAATCTGTGAGGTAGTAATTTTCAGAGTCAAAGTGAGTTGTATCACGGCAGTTGATGGTATTATACTCTGGTTGTTGACCTGATTGGTTAATTACGTCGCGATGTTATTGGCCGTCTGTCATTTTTAACAATTATTCCTCGAGCCCGAATGGGCTCTGAGTCAATAACCCATGAAGGCCGAGTGGGCTATTGACTCAGAGGCCATGAGGGCGAGACGAATAATTGTTTTAGTAAAATGCAACTAGTTGGTCAAAAATATCGAGACAAAACAACTTTAGCTAGTTAAAAAATCCTTTTTTGCCACCAACAAGTCAGAGCTTTTTTACACTAATAGGCTATAACATATAGCCTAGTAGTAGCTCAACCAATAAGAATGCAGCATTGATAATAGACCACTAGTTGGATTTTACGAAAAGCCGTTATGTTATTGGCTATGAAGACTCGTAATGTAATTGGTGCGTTTCGATCCGTCTATTGTTCAGTTAGTTTGTCCAGTCGTTCTATCGTAGCTAGTTTTGCTTGATTTGTCAATAAGTCGTTTGTACGGTGCCGGTAACTGCTGACTATGATTTAGTGGCGTTTTTTCTAAGTTAGTAAACCAGCTTTTTAAAGTGAGTCGTTGATAGTTGGTAGTCTGTAGAATACGTTATAGATGTTGCAGAGTCCCAGTCAATTTGATGTTTCGTCTGTAAAAGATGCTCAGCAATGTGATTGTTGACGTCACCATCCTCGTCGCTCGTTTGTGTTCGGTCAGTCGCGTGGTAAGGTTTCTGCCGGTTTCCCCGATGTAAGTAGCCTGGCAGTCACAGCATTTGATCTTGTATACAGCTCCCTGTCTGTATTCCGGTTAGTCTTTGTCCTTGACATTACGAAGTAGTCGTCGTAAAGTGGTTATCGGTTTGTGTGCAACACGTATATTGTAAGGTTGTAGTATACGTGCGATAGTCTCAGAGGTGCCTCTGATGTACGGTATAGTCGCTGTCGTAACAGGGCCAGAGTTGACGTTGGTCTGAGTGTTGGAATCAGTGTAACTGTGAGTGTTCCGTCTAACAAAGTCCGTGTTGTGGTTGTTTTTATTAAAAACGTTGTTTAGGTAATCAGTCTCGTCTTGTAGGCTGTCAGGTGAGTCCCAGACTAGTTGCAATGGTCTCCTCAAAGTCCGTATGGTTGTAGCCTTGTGAGAGGTCGGGTTGTACGATTATTGGTCTAGTAATCGGTTGGTATGTGTCGGTTTTCACCGTGTGCCGATTGAAATTCGATTTAAGCACGGCGCTTTACACGATTTGGTTTCAAACGTCGTGTTACTGCCTTGCCGAATTCAATTCACATATTTTAAATGCATTTGAATGATGCATTGAAAGCTGATTAAAGCGATTTTTTAAATTTCTATTTTTTATATTATATTAACTTTTTTTTTCGACAACAGCTATTTTATTCGACTGACTTAAATTCGACGTCTGAACCCAAGTCTTGCTACAGTCGCGCTACAGTATGATGCAATAGAGCCACCTTAGTGCTAGTCTCCCTTACAACTGTTTTCGTACGTCATAATAATAATAACAATAATAATGACGATGATTATGTTATTATTATAATAATTATTATTAATGAAATAACAAAATTAATTTTAATAACTAATAGTTTATATGAAGACCTGTATCCGCTACTTATTGCTGAACCACAACACTGACTTCGAAATATCATGCACGTCATTCGGACATTACATTCTACGTTATACATTATGCTTCCTGAAGAGTTATTACATTTTGCGTCAATGTTACTTCCTTTTGCGTTAGTATTACACTTTGCGTCGATTCTTCTTACATTTGCGTTAGTATTACAATTTGCGGTGATTATCACTTTTTGCGGCGTAACAGCAACCTCGTTCTTGAAATTTAGCCAAATGTGTCTCCGATGTAACTCGAGTTGCACTCGGCTGGAGAAGCATTAACGAGTTGGTGAAACGGTAAGAAAACTGATACTGAAAAATACTTCAGTTAGTTATAATTGGACTTACGGGAAAAATCTGTAAATTAAAGGGGCTGTGTCAAGGCTATCTATAGTTCACTTGTTTATAATGCGGCCACCTACGCGTCTTTATTGTTATCCGTTTCAATCTTCTTCACGTTTTTCCATCCGCCTTTCTTTTGTATTTGATTGTAAGTGGTTATGACTCAAATCTTCTCGAATATCTCAAGACTTTTGCGTCCCCCTGTCCCGATGAAATGCTCCAAAAGCGTCTCGAAAGAGCCCATAACCAAGAAAGAGCATTAATACCCCCGTACTAGGCCTATGCGTCTTGCCAGCGTTTAAAACAAGCGGAATCATTACCTACATTTCTTTGGTAGCTTTCTTTCACTGCGTTTGTAAACACCTGGGCCGGGTTGTTCGAAGCTGGGCTAAGATAGTCCAGGGCTAGTGCAAAATTTTGAAGTCAGCTATGAAAGCGTAAAAAGAAAACTGAGGCTGCGTTCGATTGGGAAATCCGAATGTTGGATTTTCCAATCGAACGCGAAATCCGAAAACGGATTTCACCTCCGAGAACTCTCCGGCATCAGGGTGGATTTCAATTAAGAAATCCTAATCCGGATTCCCTGGATTTCTTTGTTGCTGTTCGATTGGGAAATCCGAAAAAGGATTTGCAAAACTGTTCTCGTGAACAGCGGTGTTCTTTTTGCTAATTATGCGTGCGCGTGCAAGACAGCTGTTCTTAAGACAGCGAGTTTTCAAATCCTTTTTCGGATTTCCCAATAGAACAATCCAAAAGCAGATATCTCAGCATGACCTCAGCGTTGAAATCCGTTTTCGGATTTCGCGTTCGATTGCAAATCCGAAATCCGAATTTTAAAATCCAAATCCAGATTTCCCAATCGAACGCACCCTGTGTTTAATTCTTTTTCTCCAGACTATTTTCCATACATCTCCTGTGGTCCTGATGGGGAGAATTTAGATAACAATCAAGGCTATAGTTCGAAAGACAACAGGGAGATTAAGCAACCACGACGGCCCGCGTAAACCTCGCTAAAAAAAGTGCATTCGCGCTCAGTTTCAAACTTCATCGTTCTTGTTCTGAGTCGTTCAACTTATCAAATGTTCATGAATTTTTCTGGAGTTGAGTTCTAAAAGTCTTTATCTAAGGTAAGAAAAAGAAGAAATATCTGAGTTGTCCTCTGTTTTCTAGTCCATAAAATTTGAAATTAGGAAGTTTCATGTCGTAGTCGTTTAACAACGGCAAAGAAATGTCACAAACGCTACGATTGCGTCTTCTTCTAAAGCAGAATAATCGCGAAAACATTTTCAAAAGTCTCTCGTACCGTGTAGCTTTGACACAAGACGGCAACCATACCGTTGTGAAGATTTCTCCTAATTTAGCATTTTCAAGTCGCCAAGAACTCTTTCAATCGGTTTCTTCGTTTTTTTTTTTTCATTTCTAAACAGCTGCCGCTAAACTTTTTTCAAGACCTAAACTTGCTATATCCGAAATAAACTCGCAAACATTTTTTAAACTGCGCCATGTTGGTCATTATGATCTCTCTCTTTTTTTCTTATTTTGCAGGCCGCGAGATATTCCTTTTTTCGCCCTAAAAACTGGCGCACGCGACGTAATCCGTGTATCGGTACTCTAACCAAAATATGGCGTGACCACAATGAGTGCGTAACTGATATTTGGTGTGAGATGGCGACGAGGCTGAAGTCATTTGACTTGCACTTTCAACTTCCGGGTTGCATCAGTTGCGGAAACGATCCAAGTTATGCAGCGCAAAATGGCAAGATTCGCAATCGTAGCTTTTATCGCCTTTAACTGCATTTGGTGTGTCATATTTAAAGGTAAGAATGGACAATAATTTAGGGTGTTAGCCACGGAGAAGTCATATTTATCAGTACTGTATTTGTTGTTGAGGTTAACATTGAGTATTAAAAGCTATAAACACACCACAAATCCACAATCGAAATTGACCAAAATAAAATTTTACATCGAACTGATTTAGAGAAAATAGCAATAGCCCATCAAACTTATATTGCAGTATCTACGATTTTGGTTTATAGCAAAGATGATTTCTATTACTTTGGATGGGCCCGTTTGCCTCCGTTTTTTCCTTTGTCTCGATCACCTACTCATATCGACGCTTGCCACCGTGGCTTATATCAAAACGCACTTCTTGCGTGAATTTTATCTATAGGTGCATTCTGGAGTGGTAGTTATAATTTATGATAACTTGTGAAATTGCAAGACTTAATGTTCATTCAAGACTGATGACGTTTTAAATCAATGTAATATAATTTGGTGAGATCGTTTGAGGTGCTCTCTGAAATCCGCGGCATTTGGCCTGGGGACGTATGGTATCAAAAATGCACACTTTAATAGATTAAAGTGCCGACAAGGAATAAATTGCGAACTAGTTGTATAGTGCAGAATCCGCACGGAATCAATGTGAAAGAAGCGGTTCGCGTTGATGAGGTCACCACAGGTCTCCCTTCTTCCAAAGCAGGAAAATACCGTGGAAATGAACTTTAACCGGAGTTAAAACTCTTTAACCCTGATATCAAAATTTAAGCGCCCCTATTCCAATTAAGCGCCTCCATTCTAATAAGCGCCATTCTAAAAATTCATCGGAACCAGGAGCATTTTAGCACGAGGTAAAAGTCTCGTGTTGCGTACCCATCCCCTTTTCACACTACCAACGAATTGGACGTCGAAGATACCGAACCAGCAAACTGTATGGATGTATTTGTAGTGACACTATCAAAGCTATCGGCGTAGAAATAGATTAAAATTCCCTCACGTTAACTGAACATTCACCGTATATTTGTTACGGTTACAGTTTCTGTCATTGTTCCTTTTCCAATAAATATTAAAGTTTTGTTTTGAACATTCGGTTGTTTCTCAAAAAAACAAGCGCCCTGTCCCGAATAAGCGCTCTGTCTCGAATAAGCGCTCTCTTTCGAATAAGCACTCTCCCTTAGGGTACCAAAAGAAAATAAGCACCCTGGGTGCCAAATCGAATCATTACGGGTACTCTCACCGAACCAGTTCCAGAAGCGTTTGAATTGCCTGCTTCTGATTTTGTTCTAGCCAATCAGCGAAGAGAAGCAGCCGAAGGACACTGGTTTTTTCTCAACACAACGTAGCGCGTTTATATGCAACGGGGAAATTTCTCGAGGAAAGTTTCGAAACAAAATGTTCATAGCGAAGCCGGAAATGTGTTAGAAGTCATGCAACGAACATGGAGATCTAAAATGTAAGCTTGTCGTTGTATACTGGACAATGTGAGCAAAGGTGTGAAAAGTGAAAGACCTGCATAGCGTATTAGCAATAAGGATTTACGATACTTTTGACAGATCCGCCTTAAAAATTAATCGGAGAGTGTTTGTTTCTTGTAGCCGTGCTAAAGCTTGTTGTTTTTCCAGCTTCGTGAACATTTTTTTCTGGAACTGGTTCTGTAAGAGTAAGTACCCAGGGGCTCTTCTCGACGAACTTCACCACTAACATTCTATCGTCCCGACTAGCTGCCCCTGGGTCTCCGAGGATGCACAAATAGCGGCTCTGTGCAAGTCTCACGTAGGCGTTTTTAGGGGCGGTCGTATGATCGGCGCCTGCATGGGAGACTAAGGCATCCGAGGGGTGTACTCCCTTATATGGCCTATGGCAGGACAGGATATGGTTTTGTCTTCTCTGTCCTTTAAAGGATATACAATTTCGCGCGAGTCTGCTAAATATAAACAGGGTATTGCCTGCACGATTGCCAATGAATGGCTTAAAAAAAAGACAGCGTGCATCTTATCCTTCATCCTAAACAGGGTAATAAATATGAGGGTGAAGTTATGGAAATGTGAAAATAGTTATAGGCGCAACTTTGGCAGTTGTGAAAAGAAAGCCTGAAAAAAAATCATAACTTCATCATGATCCTTTCACTGGTTCATAACGAACCAATTCAACGACCTGCTCCCAGTTGGCTTGTTAGCTTAATTGGTAGACCGCTGCACCGGTATCGCTGAGGTCAAGGGTTCGAGTCCCGTACAAAGCTTGAATTTTTCGAGGCTTTCTTTCCGCAACTGCAAAAGTTGCGTCTATAACTGCGATGATCTTCTTTCATATAAAAGCGGAGTATTCTTCGTTATTGGTTTAATCCCAATTTTCTGGCCAGCCTCACCACTCTCTTTCACATAGGAACCCTTTCTACGCATAGTTCACATTCCTCTATAAAGGGTGCTTGTCACCTTATGCACTAAGTCTATGTTCTTAATATACCGTGGCGCCACGAAAAGCTATCCGTTGTAGTGTGAAAACCTATCCGATATTTGACTCTTCAAATTAGAGATCGGCGAGGCGCTGCTTCGATCAGTCACAGAATCGCGCCGCCACTTCAGGGAGGAAAAAATTAATGAGCATGCGTGAACTTTTTTGCCCAGATCCCCTGGCCAGGTTGAATAAAGGCGGGATTTCAAATATTTTTTTTTGCCTAAAAATAAAATGTTTCCTTTCATAACCTGGAAAGAACAAGCAATTTGTCTTCAAAAGTTGAAAGCTGTGGTTATATCGTTCCTTCTCATTACCTAATTTTTCTCGAATACCTCATATTAAATAGGCCCTTTTTAAACAGAAAAAGAGAAAAATTAGCGTACAGAAAGTTATTTGTTATAAAGAACAGAAACTTTCACAGTGCACTGAAAAACAAATCTATGTAGAATTAAAAAGGAAAAAAACTCTGACTATTATTACTTGAGCAACACAGAAATGATCGAATTAGCCTTTTCTTCTCGAGCAAGCTTGCTGGCCTTCTATTTCCGAGAAAAGTTTTAAGCGCACAAGTTTGTTCACTCACATGCGTTAGAATATGGTTCTGGGCGTGTGAAAAAGTAACCGTAACTACTAATAACAGAATACAAGCGGGTTTTAATGTAGCCTGGCGAAAGAAGGCGAAGCACTGGACATAAATTAAATGAACTGACAAATTAATAGGGGTGATGAATGGTCCATTCAAATTTTTAACTGCTCGCAAAATTTTACCTTTGCTCGATTTGCTCGCAAAATTTAAACGAGTGCTCGCTTGCTCGTGCTCTCCAAATTTTTGCGTTGCTCGCAAGCTCGCAAAGCAAATTTTTATTTCTGCTCGTGCTCGCAAAAAAATCGCAGTTCTCGGCATGCTCGCGAAGACCATTCGTCAACCCTATTAATCGAAAGCACAATCAGAAAAATACTCCCCTCTTTGGAAATGTTTAAAACTTTTAGTTTATTCAACCTCAGACTGACGGAATGATCCTTTTTTTTCCTATAACATTGGTTGTTCTGAATCCAAAGTAATTTTCAAGTTCCAAAAAAAAAAAACACAAATAAAAAAGCTTCACAAGGAGCAAACGTTCGCGCCTCGTGCATTTCATTCAGTCTCAGTCAGAACTCTCTCAGGGACCTTTATACGATCCGACAACGGCGACGTCCGTGAAAACGTCCCTGAAAAATAGACTTCGCATCCTTTCACTTTTTTTCGCGATTATCCCAAGTCGCCCATTTACTTAAAAAGAAGGGAATTTAGGTTGGAGATGAAGAGAGGGGACAGCGCCCAAGTTCAGACAGAGATGGTAGAATTTATCGGCTTGCCGTTCTCGTTTTCAAGTAAACTTAAAATTTGGTCATTTCACGTCGTAGTTGTGAAGGGACGGCAACGAAATGTACAAAAAACCGTGATGCATGTGTAGACTTGTTGTTTTGCTCATTAATCTATTGCATTTTTGACGTTCTCGTTGCCGCCACTGTCTTGGTTTCGTAAGGACTCACACAGTTAGAGAAGCCCGCCTTGAGCCTGCAATAAGAGGTTAGCCTGTGTTGCAGCCAGCCCACGTATTCGTAATTAGTAAAATCCAACTAGTGGTCTATCATTAATGCTGCGTTCTGATTGGTTGAGCTACTACTAGGCTATATGTTATAGCCTACTAGTAGCGAAAAGCGAGGGCTTTTTGGCGGCAAAAAAGGATTATAGTCTAGCTTTAACTAGCTAAAGTTTATTTTATTCTCGACTTGACTCAGAGCCCATTCGGGCTCGAGGAATTGTTAAATATAGTCCGTCTGCGAATTAGTGCACAAAAACTCGTTCTAATATCCTGCAGAGTCGCAAGGACATTCCTGATAGGCGGGTTTCTTGCGGGTTTCTTATGTGCCTCACGATTGGCCTAATTCATACGTGTGCGTGACGGTTGAGCGCAGTGACATGTCAAAATTCACAG